>JAFEMH010006574.1:0-119292 GCA_022495995.1 Adenophora triphylla var. japonica
CATTACAAAAGAAGAATCTAAGGTACATGGCTATGACATAACTGATGAAGATTGCTTTGCTCATTTGGAAATCGGGTTCAAATTCTATAATTTTACTGATAAAGTGGACGGAGTTCTTGGGCAGACTTACAGGAGCAATTACGTGAGTAAAACTAAGGTTAACGTACCTATGCCTGTAATGGGTGGTGATCATAAGTACTTGACTTCAGATATCTTTGCTACTGATTGTGCTGTGTCTCGGTTTGGCTTGAATGGGGGTAGTATGGTCAAGAAGGACGTTGATCAGTACTCGAGTATGCATTGCAGCACTGGCATGAGTGGGAAAGGGGTCGTTTGCCGGAGGTAGACAAATAATATATAGCTAGATGTGAGAAAATAAGTACCTATGGCATAAAATAAGCTGCTTATTAATGAGATGGTTGCTAGAATAAGTTTTCTAAGGAAGAGCTCTATTGTTCTGTTTCTTGATCTTAGGCTTTGTACTGTCTAATGAATGAACGAAATGGTTATAACTATTCTTGGTTTTAATCATATTTGAGCAATAGCAAATTTGAAAAAAAAAATTGTCATTTATTTTGGGACGGGTGAATATCTTCTTTAGTTCAAGTCAGATTGCTGAAATTGCTACTGGGAATTTCAAGCATGGGTTGTTGAGAACTAGTTAAGAGTAAAAACTCCCTTCTCATAGAAGAATGCAGAATAAGAATGTAAAATCAACAAGAAATCTCAACAAGCTGCCAAACAATTGTGTCAGTAAAATGTTATTCCAACACATCTCAAAATGGTCCAAATACATAAAATGGGCAAATTTTGGTCTTGCTACATAAAAACCTCAGGATAAAGTTCCTTTGTAGACTCCATAACATTTTGGATAAAGGTTCTTTACAACAATCCCATTTTTATGGTAGCAACTTGGCAAATTCACATGAAAGGTCTCTTGATCACTTGTATCCATGTCATGAAGATATTCATTTTATATCGGAACCCCACGTGTTTCAACCTCGTCATCATGTCAGTTTTTGCTAGATTTAATCACCCACATACAACTGCAAGTTACTTATCTTAACAAATTGAGTTGAAACATCGAACATTACCTCCATACCATTATCTTTGATAGGAAATGGAAAGTACTCTGTAATCCCATTGTCGAATGAATGGGGATATCTACAAATAAGTTCCAATTGAAACTGTGTTCGATTTAAACAAATCACTTATTATAACTCGTCAATCAATCAATTGTAGCTCCACCTATATAGAATTCTAATCGCATATTTCGGTCCTTTTTCAAAATGAGGCCCATGAAATGGATTCTCATCATTTCCTCCCCAACAGCACATGAAAATGAGTGGAACTCTGTTCACCATTAACCTTACAAAAGGTAATGGAACCGTGTTCATCATTAACCCTACAAAAGGAAATCTAGTGTCAAAACCTTCAAAACCGTAATTTAAACATTTATAACTCCAGTGTACTAAAAACACACACACACACACAAAAAAAAAAAAAAAAAAAAAAAACCAACTTTAAATAACTAATCACTGGTATAAACAAAGAGAGAGATTGCGAGATACCTTGATTCTTATCCTTGAGCAATGATGAAGTATTGAGATGTGAAAATGTAGTATTTTTTAGCAGCCCTTTCTCTTTATTCTCTGCAATTTTGAAAGAGTGAGAATTTAGGGAATATTGACTTTCCTAATTTGAGTCCAATTGGTAAGTTTGATAAGTGAATTTTATGACTTTCTTATCAAAGATTTAGAATCTTATATGGAAAAGGACATTGTTAAATATGTATATTCCCTCCGTCCCAATAATAACTTCACCATTTTGGCTCGGCACGCAAATTAAGGAAATTTGTAAGTGGAGAAAATGTTGTGAGTGTAATAGTAAAATAGGAGAGAGAATGAGTGGAGGAAATAGTAAATTTGAAAAGTGTTGTGAGTATAAAAGTGAAATATGAGAGAGAATGAGTGGGTGGAACAGTAAAGATTCTTTGCCATTTTAGGAAAGGTGAAGCTTCTAACGAAACACCCTTTTAAGAAATTGGTGAAGCTTTTATTGGGACGGAGGGAATTGTTCGGTCGAAACCTAACGGTTTATTTATATCCGCAAGCGCACGGGCTATTGTAATATAGCGGGTGCAAGTACGGGTCGATCCCACAGAGACAAGGTTTACTTTAGGGAATATTTTTGCCTTTAGAAATTATAGAAGAGATTGGGGGGAGATAAAATTTATTTTTAGAAAATAGAAAGAATCATAAACAGAAAATACTTTAATTAAATTCTTATAAAACGAAGCATTCTCGGGATTGGAAATCATACACATAATCTTGTTCATCAAATCGTCATTGTCTTAGAGATAAAAGATTTTCATAAAAAGCAAGGATGATACGTTCGGCTTGCACTACTTCTCACGGTCAAGCAAGTAGTGTTGTATTCTTCACTAATTATGCTCTAACTGTTTGAGATTTTCGTTTACGTTATCTCCGCCCTGTCACAAACGGTCGTTCCGGCTTATCTCTAGCTGACCATAATTAGTAAGAACCCTTTAAGAACGAAAGTCGACATATTTTCCATCAAAGGAACCTCCCTAGGCCATTGAACTGCTTTCGTGATCAATGAAACCTAGTTTCTTTATATGGTTCCGTCAATTGAGATTCTCCGCTAGGTACTTCTCTCAAATGACTGAATCATACAATTTGGATGTCTCCAAAATGTAAGGCATTTAGAGAATAATATAAAGAAATTGTTTAGATGAAGAAAGAAGACAAGACTTTTCTTTTTAGATGATGAACAAGTATGCTTTTGAGTTTCCAACCCCAAGAATAAGGGGGATTACTCACAAGCCATTTATAACATATAAGCAATAAAAATAAGAGATTGAGTAAGAAGAACTTATGATGAATATAGAAGGCAAATGCTGGAAATAATGCTTCACTTTTATTGCTTTTCTTCCAAAGTAACTCCAAGAACAAAACAATGAACTTTGATCTTCAAATCTCTTTGGAAATTGTTGTTACAAGTATTTGTGTTTTCTATCTATGAAATATCAGTGATTTCTTTCTAAATTTTCGTATCCAAGACTGATTACAAGGGTCCTATTTATAATTGGGAGGGGACTCTTCAAGAAGGTGCCATCAAAAGGTGCCTTTACATCTGCAGTCACGATTTGCACGGCCGCGTCAAGGATTTTGCACGGCCGTGCACTCTTGGCGCCAGATTTGAATTTGAAATTGGGAGACTTGCACGGCCGCTCCGAATATCGCTGCACGGCCGCTCCGAGGTTGGCACGGCCAGGCCACTTCATTGCTCGGCCACTCCATGGATTTTGGGGCCAAGATGGCCGGCCATGGCCTATGATGCACGGCCGCTCCTGATCTTGCTGCACGGCCGCTCCTCCTGTTTTTCAGCTTTGTGTGTTTATTTTGCTTGGTGCTCCTTCTTCCTTTTGGACCAAATTGTCCAAGTATCCTTTGGATATAAAAAAGACCCTAAAACCTGTCTAAAATGTATGAAACATACCAAAAACGTAAAATCTAATAAAATAGCAAAAGTAAGTAAAAAGTACTAAAAACTAAATGAGAAATGATGATTTATTTATGTAAAAGTATATAAAATCTAGGATAATTGACTATATAATAGTCACTTATCAAACTCCCCCACACTTAAGCTTTTGCTTGTCCCCAAGCAAACTTAGAATGAAAATACGGAGAGGGAGAAAAAGCAAGAATGATCCCTCAGAAATAAAGTAGCAAGCCCTAAATGCCTTTTTTAGATAATGCCTTTGTCTTTCTAATCATATTTTGTATACCTTTAAAAATTTATCTAGGAAGAAGCATTTTGGGGATATTTTTAAAGAGATAAAATGCAAGACAATAACCTAATATAGCATATATAGAATTTTGATCAAGTAAAGCATGCTAGAAGGATAAATCTTAGATTCATTTCTTGGTAGAAGAGAAGCTTTCACTCTTTAGAGTGATTTTTGAGAAATAATGAATTTATTTCTTTAAAATGTACAAGAGAAGGTATAAACATTTATTCACAAATTAGAAGTTTCCGAGGAATAGTATTGCATTCTTGAATCACAAGGGCGAAAAATGGATGATGATAGTGGAAAAATCTCATCAAAGTTAAACAAATTCATCTTATCTTTGCACGTGTTATATTTTTGCAAAAGACCTTAGTTATTTTTGATCCTTTCAAGTAGGAGACATTGTGGTTGCGAACCTCATGTTCCTAATACTTAGATCAAAAAAATACTTTTGGATATTATTCCCGTTTGACAAGGAAGCATCGTCGCAGCGAACGCCGTGCCCCGAGTTACTTAGGAAGTAATAGGCTTCTTTGCTTTCAAGGGTTGGTGACAAAGTCACTCTTTTTAGCAATAAGATAAAGATGTCTAACTTTGAATTGATTAGTGGAAATGAAAATATGAAATTTTTTGATGAAAGGGTGTGATCCAAGAGGTGCAAAACAAAGGGTGCTTCTAATAAGGGAATAAGTGTGTAATAAAATTTAAAATGTACAATTTCAAAGAAATGTTTTCAATATTTGCATAAAAATGACCAAGTATAGATTGATAAAGATTCCTTCTAATCAAATGCCTTTTCCTTGATAAAACCCTATATTTTGCTATACTAACTTATGAGGCTTTAAAATTATTTTCTAGAAATATCCCTAAATTTTTTCTTTTTATAAATTTCTAAGTTTATAAAAAATATGAGAGGAAAGACAAATAGGCATTATTCTAGGACAAATGGCAAGCATAGAAATAATAATTATGGATCATCATAGGGATTTTTTTTTATATACTATTATACATGCATAAATGAAAATGCAACTAAGTTAAAAAGAAAAAATTACACTAGAAAGCAAGTAAATCTAGACTAAAAAGCAAGTAAATTTAAACTAGAAAGCGAAAAATAAAATAAAAATAGATATATCTCCCCACACTTGAAATGAACATTGTCCTCAATGTTTCAAGGACAAAGAGTAAAAAGATAAGCATGCGGTAATAAACAAAATTATGATAAATAGTAATATAATCCATCGGTTTACTATTCCGATGATGCTTGTTTAAGGTCATAAGCTCGACCCCTTTCTATCAGTAATAATGGAAGGTGAATGGTATTGTAATGGTCTCTTATCCTTAACAATTCGCCATTCCTTGCCCTTTGGCGTGATTGAGCTTTTATAATTGATGCACATGCGACATCCCGGTGTGCCTTTTTTCTTAGGCCCCCTACCCTTTGATTTTTCAACTTTATTAGGCTGTTTAGGGTGCACATTTTTTTCACCTCTATGATCTAAGGGTTTTTTAATTATTATTTTTGAGTCCTTGGCTTGTGACTTTTCACCCTTTTTGCTATTATTTTCAGGCGTGTCGACTTCATGGCACGATTTCTTGAGATTTAAGTCTTTAAATTCGACTTTCTTATTTTCAATGCTTAAAGAAAGAGTGCCATTCTTTACATCTATTATTGCACCAGCGGTGGCAAGAAAAGGTCTTCCTAGAATGATTGGAATTTGGTGATCTTCCTCCATCTCAAGGACTACAAAGTCGACCGGGACGATCAATTTCCCGATTTGACAAGGGACATCTTCTATAATACCCATCGGGTATTTAATGGAACGATCCGCTAGTTGGAGAGAAATAGTGGTGGGTTTCATTTCCCCTACACCTAGTTTCTTACTTATCGAAAGCGGAATGAGGCTCACACTTGCCCCAAGATCTAACAAAGCATTATCAACATTATATTTACCTATTTTGAAAGGAATAGAGAAAGTGCCGGGATCTTTTAATTTAGGGGGAAGTTCTCTTTGTAAAATGGCACTTACTTCTTCTGTCAAAGCGACAGTCTCATGCTCCTCAAGTTTTCTTTTATTTGCAAGAATATCCTTTAAGAACTTAGCATAAGAGGGAATTTGTTGAAGGGCATCGGTAAAAGGTATGTTGATGTAAATAGACTTTAAGACTTCTAAAAATTTTGCAAATTGTTTGTCAAGTTTGGCTCTTACCAACCTTTGGGGGTATGGTATTGGAGGGTCAAAATTTCTAGAAATCTTAGGGGATTCTGTCCCATTTTCAACATCTTCATTAGTCTCAACCACTAGTGGAGTTGGACTAACATTCTCTTTACTTAGTTTGATATTTTCCTTAGGAAGGGGATCTATAATTTCTTTTCCACTCCTAGTTTCTACGGCACTAACATGCTCGTTGGGCCTTTGCGATTGACCGGGAAAACTCCCTTGTGGTCTATGCGAGGTGCTTGCTTGTTGAGCTTGTTGATTTTCAAGCATTCTATTGTGGGCGGCTAAATTATCAAACCTAGCATTCAACGACTTAATGGATTCCCTTAACTCATTATTGGTCTTCTCTTGTTCGTTTTTACTTTCAACAATAAAATCCATAATAAGATCCAATTTAGACTTAGGGGGAGGGAAAGCACTAGAATTGCCATTGAAATTCTTTTGTGTGAATCCCGGTGGTTGTGTAGAAGGTTGTGGGTTTAAAATATTGTTATTCTTATAGGAAAAATTAGGGTGATTTTTCCAATCGGGATTGTATGTGTTTGAATAGATACCACCATTTCCCCCGTAAGAATTAACAAAATTTACTTGATCACTAGAAGTAGTGTCAAGAAATTCACAACATTCTGTACTATGTGAGTTCGACCCACATAGTTCACAAACAACATTAATGTTGGCCACGGGATTTACATTAAAGTTTTCAAACTTTTTAAGAAGCATATCAACTTTAGAAGATAAGGTAGTAATGACATCAATATTGTACTTACCTGAAATCCCCTGCGGTTGTTCCCTCTCATTGAACCATTGATAGTGATTCAGGGCTATGATTTCTATCAAGTCGTATGCTTCATCCACCGTCTTATTCATTAGTGCACCTCCTGCGGCGGCATCAATTGTCTCCCTTGTTCTATATGTGAGACCATTGTAGAAAGTGTGCACAATTAACCACTTTTCAAGCCCGTGGTGAGGGCACGTCCTTAGGAGCTCTTTGAATCGCTCCCAAGCGTCATACAGTGATTCGCTTCCTGTTTGGCTAAAATTTGTAATCTTCGTCCGAATTTGAGCGGTCTTGCTCGGAGGGAAGAAACGTCCAAGGAATGCTTCTTGAATTTGGTCCCAAGTTGTAAAAGAGTTGGGTGGGACTGAAATTAACCACTGTTTCGCCTTATCCTTTAGAGAGAAAGGAAAAAGGCGCATCCGAATTGCTTCCGGGGTGACATTCTGAATACGTGTGATATCACAGTATTCCAAGAATGTTTGGATGTGGAGATGAGGATCTTCGAAAGCGGTGCCGCTATATTGGTTATTCATAACCATAAGCAAAAGTTGCGGCTTTATCTCAAAGTGTGCCGCTTCGGCATTCGGCACAACAATAGGGGATCTAGTTCCTGGGGTACTTGGATTAACAAAGTCCCGTAGGGTCCTAGCGGGTGTTTGCGGTTCTCCTTTCATATGTTTCTTTAAAGTTTCTCCAAATATTCTTAGTCTCTCGTGAAAGCTTCTTTCGGGTTCCGGATCAAAATTGTCAAAGTATGTCCGAGTCCGTTTCATGCACTAAGAGAAAAACACTTGAAGAGAGATTAAACGCAACAATTTATCGGAAGAGAAAGCAAAATAGTAAAAACGAAATAAAAACTAAAAATTATGTAGTAAAGACAAAGAAAAAAGTAAACCGTTGTCCCCGGCAACGGCGCCAAAAACTTGTTCGGTCGAAACCTAATGGTTTATTTATATCCGCAAGCGCACGGGCTATTGTAATATAGCGGGTGCAAGTACGGATCGATCCCACATAGACAAGGTTTACTTTAGGGAATATTTTTGCCTTTAGAAATTATAGAAGAGATTGGGGGGAGATAAAATTTATTTTTAGAAAATAGAAAGAATCATAAACAGAAAATACTTTAATTAAATTCTTATAAAACGAAGCATTCTCGGGATTGGAAATCATACACATAATCTTGTTCATCAAATCGTCATTGTCTTAGAGATAAAAGGTTTTCATAAAAAGCAAGGATGATACGTTCGGCTTGCACTACTTCTCACGGTCAAGCAAGTAGTGTTGTATTCTTCACTAATTATGCCCTAACTGTTTGAGATTTCCGTTTACGTTATCCCCGCCCTGTCACAAACGGGCGTTCCGGCTTATCTCTAGCTGACCATAATTAGTAAGAACCCTTTAAGAACGAAAGTCGACATATTTTCCATCAAAGGAACATCCCTAGGCCATTGAACTACTTTCGTGATCAATGAAACCTAGTTTCTTTATATGGTTCCGTCAATCGAGATTCTCCGCTAGGTACTTCTCTCAAATGACTGAATCATACAATTTGGATGTCTCCAAAATGTAAGGCATTTAGAGAATAATATAAAGAAATTGTTTAAATGAAGAAAGAAGACAAGACTTTTCTTTTTAGATGATGAACAAGTATGCTTTTGAGTTTCCAACCCCAAGAATAAGGGGATTACTCACAAGCCATTTATAACATATAAGCAATAAAAATAAGAGATTGAGTAAGAAGAACTTATGATGAACATAGAAGGAAAATGCTGGAAATAATGCTTCACTTTTATTGCTTTTCTTCCAAAGTAACTCCAAGAACAAAATAATGAACTTTGATCTTCAAATCTCTTTGGAAATTGTTGTTACAAGTATTTGTGTTTTCTATCTATGAAATATCAGTGATTTCTTTCTAAATTTTCGTATCCAAGACTGATTACAAGGGTCCTATTTATAATTGGGAGGGGACTCTTCAAGAAGGTGCCATCAAAAGGTGTCTTTACATCTGCAGTCACGATTTGCACGGCCGCGTCAAGGATTTTGCAAGGCCGTGCACTCTTGGCGCCAGATTTGAATTTGAAATTGGGAGACTTGCACGGCCGCTCCGAATATCGCTGCACGGCCGCTCCGAGGTTGGCACGGCCAGGCCACTTCATTGCTTGGCCACTCCATGGATTTTGGGGCCAAGATAGTCGGCCATGGCCTATGATGCACGGCTGCTCCTGATCTTGCTGCACGGCCGCTCCTCCTGTTTTTCAGCTTTGTGTGTTTATTTTGCTTGGTGCTCCTTCTTCCTTTTGGACCAAATTGTCCAAGTATCCTTTGGATATAAAAAAGACCCTAAAACCTGTCTAAAATGTATGAAACATACCAAAAACGTAAAATCTAATAAAATAGCAAAAGTAAGTAAAAAGTACTAAAAACTAAATGAGAAATGATGATTTATTTATGTAAAAGTATATAAAATCTAGGATAATTGACTATATAATAGTCACTTATCAGGAATATATCTTTTCTTTGTGTGAATATATTGTGTTATTTAGACTAGGACTAATATTACTAACAAATCTCTTCCCTTGTGAGTGTCAATCTATGTTTCTTTGTAGGAGTTGGATTGCATCAAATAAGGAAGAGTTTGACTGATTGAAGGGCTTCTCAAAGGTGCCTATAAATACAATACCATCAGTACATTGAGAAGACACGGATTGAGAATTTTTTGGAAGCGAAAACCTTTTGTTCTCCATGGATTCAAGACATCTTTTTAGGTTGTGAGTGCAGTTGTGACTTACATCTAAACTCACATCTAGATTTCATTCAAGTTCTTTGTTCTACTTCTGTTTAGAATAGGTTCTCCTTGAGAAATGAAGATTGTTTTTGATTTAGAAGTTGGTTAGAACTTGCTTTAGTATTTTAATTTTTTTGTTTCACTTATTCGTGTTTTCTACTGTAAAACAGATCTTTAATAGTGAAAATCTTTTTGGTCTTAAAGCCTTGTTTGTTGGGACAGAACCAGTAAACGTTTAATTCTTTGTGTTCTTTATTTTATTCCGCTGCTTATTGGTGGATGTGTGAACAGTTGTAACTCACATCTGTACTCACATTACAACTCACATCTGTACTCACATCGATAATCTGTTTGGTTGAAACTGATTTCCTAGCTACACTAAACTTTCAAATTAAAATTTGAGGTGGGTATGTGAACTGTGAAAATGGACAAACAAACTGCAATATATACGATCTACCAATTGAATTAGCTATTGCTAATAGTGAATTCACTAAAGGAATTTATATTGGTAATAACGAACTCATCTTTATTTATTAACAATTAAGTAAATAATGTAAGAGTATTGTTATTTACACCCGCAACATTACTTAATATCCCCTCACTGCTAAGTCTACTTAAAAAATTAAACACTCAACACTAGACAAACCACCAATACTCCTATTTTACCATTTTAAACTCCTAAATAAACACCCACCTAAATTAATAAACCCACACACACCCACTCACACGCAGAAAAAACCCAACCAAACATTCATTCAACTCAACGCAGAGAGAGAACTAGCGGTTCCTTCTTCCTTTTTCAACCTAGGTAATTCATCTATTGATCCTTAGTTTCTCTCGACCATCGTCATTGTTGAGTGATTTGAATGCTTACATAACCAAGGAAAGAAAATCATACAAGATTTTGGGCAAATTTGATTTGGGAAGTGAATATGAGATTTGGGAAGTAAATGGGGGATTTGAATTTTTTTCCCTATTCTTGCTTTCGACCCTGTCCAACAGTCATTTATTCTTACTGGCGGCACATAATGGCTGAACATCAGTTTTTTAGCGGCTGACAGTAGCAGTACATACATGAGTCTATATCGCGACAACTTGTGGCCGAACAAGTTTCTTTTAACAATATTGATGGATGCTCGCTAGTTCTACTACCCATTCAAACCACACCTTTACCCCATCATCAAAGTCTGTGCTCAATTGGGCAGTCTGAAACTTAGTAGAATTGTGCATCCCCATATTATGTTTGTGGGTTCGGTTTGGACTCATTCGTTCAGGCTGCGTTGGTTAGTTTTTGTGCCAAGAATGAGTGGGGTGTTGCACGGATAAAATGTGTGATAGAATGGTGGTTGCTAGTGTTGGAAAAAAGTGTGTTTTGAAGGAAATAATGAGTTATTTTCTTAATTAGTTATTTGTCAAAATGACTAATTGATTGTTGGATTGTGTTCTACTCCATGAGTACATTGAAATCATATATTCATTTGTCAAAAATGGTTGAGAAATGAATGAGATATTAAGGCTCAAAGTAAATGGGTTGGAAAGGGGAAATGTGGTTATCCCACATTGGAAAAAGATGGAAAAGTGGCTAAGTTTATATACTCCTACACTTTAGTAAGGAGTAAGATTGTGGTACATAGAGGCTCTCTCTCGCGCACAGGTGCACAGGGGGGGTGCAAATCATGGACCAAAATAGGCTTCGGACTACCGAACTCATGTGCATGCGCATCCTGCGGATACGAATGTAGCTCCGAAATTGCCTGTCCGCGCGAGCCCACTTTTTGCAAAAAAAAATTTCCAAAATTGACCCATTATTACTGGCAGCGAGGCGGGCGCCTGGAGTCCAGTATGTGCAGCCCAGTTGAGCACCACCGAGGCGGGTGCCTGGACCACTGCGATGCGGCCGCCTGGACGCCAGTAGGTGATGCCCCGTTTGAACACCTGCGAGGCGGGCGCCTGGGTTGGTTCGAGGCGGGCACCTCGTTCCCAGCAACTGAATACGCTGAACCTGTTCCAATGCCAAAAACGTGCATAAATGATGTGTAACTTCCGCCGGGAATTCAAAAGGCTATTGATTGTGTAAATAATGGCATTGATGAAGAAAATTAAAACTTTGTTTTAATTTTTTGGGCAATTTTTCCTTTGGGAAATATATAAATTGAAGGACACAACAAAGGAATACACACGCAGATTTATAGATATTCTCTCCTCTCCATTTTGTTGCATATTGAACAAATCATTCATTTGGCCTCCTACATATTGTATTGGTGGTGATATCGTCTAAGCATTGACTTCAGTTCGCCAGAGGTCCTATTGTGCAGCAACCTTTCGGTTAATCCGTTTCATCCTGGGAGGCAATCGTCCCGATCAATCTCAAGCACAACGTGGTGAGGGGGCGAAATTTGTCTTAAGGAGAGTGCGATCTCACAAGACTCGGACAACGACAAATCCTTTTCTTCTGTTCTTTATCTATTTGTTTTAAAGTTTTCTGTAATTTCCATTTCATTTTGTAATAGTTATTCCAACAATCTTAAGACAAATTTCTGTCTCTTCATTGGAAGGAAAACTATTTAAAAAAGTGAACTAAATTGTTAGTTTTGTTTCAGATGGCTACTCAATCAAACATGGAAACCAATGCTGGGAACAACTCCGAGAATCCTCGTGTGGAGGAAGCGCTTCGTGTGGAAACCAACTCTCAAAGGGTGGTTGTCCAAACGGTTTTGAACCACCATGGTGAGAAACCGAAAAGGTTTGTTGGCCAAGACTTTAAAAGGTGGCAACAAAAGATGCTTTTCTATTTGACTACCTTGAACTTGGCGAGATTTCTTAAGGAAGATCCACCACAGTTGGGTGAGAATGAGACGGATGGGCAAGCCATCTCGGCTCTTGATGCTTGGAAGCATTCCGAGTTCTTTGCAGGAATTACATCCTCAATGGATTGTCAGATACTCTATACAATGTGTATAGTGTTAAGAAAACTGCAAAGGAACTATGGGAGTCCTTGGAATATAAGTATAAGATCGATGACGCGGGCACAAAGAAATTCATTGTGGGCCGTTTTCTCGATTACAAAATGGTGGACTCTAAAACTGTTAAAAGTCAAGTGGAAGAGTTGCAAATAATAATTCATGAAATTCATGCCGAGGGGATGGTAATTAGTGAAAGCTTTCAAGTGGCTTCAATAATTGAAAAGTTGCCTCCCGCTTGGAAAGATTTCAAGAATTACCTTAAACATAAACGAAAGGAAATGAATGTTGAAGCGCTTGCTATTCGTCTTTGGATTGAGGAAGAGAATAGGATTGCGGAAAAGAAGTTGAATATTCTTCTTGTGGCGAAAGCCAATGTGGTGGAGCATGTTGATAGCTCCAAGGCCAATGGCAAGGCAAATGGCAAAGCCAAAGGCAAGTTTGGTCCCAGAAAAGGTGGTTCTAGTTTGAAACCAAAGCGAGGAATCTCCAAGAAGAAGTTCGGTGGAACTTACTACAATTGTGGTATTGTGGGCCACAAGTCTTCCGAGGGCAGAAAGCTAAAGAAGCAAGCAAACATGGTTGATGTCATCTCGAATGAAGTTTCTGATATGAATTTGGCGGCGGTAATTTCTGAGGTGAATTTGGTGGGTTCAAACCCAAATCAGTGGTGGATTGACACCGGTGCTACTAGGCATGTTTGCTCAAACAAGGAAATGTTTAGTAGTTTTGAAGCCCTTGAAAATGGTGAGAAATTGTTCATGGGAAATTCTGCCACCTCCGATGTGAAAGGTCAAGGAAAGGTGGTGCTGAAGTTGACTTTCGGGAAAGAGTTGACTCTCAACAATGTGCTCTATGTGCCCGAAATTCGGAAAAATTTGGTATCCGGATCGCTTTTGATTAAGCATGGTTTTCGTGTTGTGTTTGAATCCGATATGGTTACCTTGTCCAAGAGTGGAATGTTTGTAGGCAAGGGATATGTTTGTGATGGTATGTTCAAGCTAAGTGCTATGGTATTAAAAGGCAATGTAATGGCTACTAAGCCTAAGATGAATGAAATGAATAAGAATAATTCTTCCGTTTACTTGCTTGAGTCTTCCAATTTGTGGCATGGTAGACTAGGACATGTTAACTATGTTACTATACGTAGATTAATTGACATGAATTGCATACCAAAATGTAAAATAGACTACAAACATAAATGTGAAACATGTGTAGAGGCAAAGTTTACAAAATCTCCGTTCCATCCGGTTGTAAGAAATAATGAACCACTTGAGTTGGTTCATACGGATTTATGTGACCTCAAGTCAACACAAACACGAGGGGGCAATAAGTACTTTATGACTTTTGTTGATGATAGCACAAAATATTGTTATGTGTATCTTCTCAAAAGTAAAGATGAGGCTATAGAGAAGTTTGTTCTCTATACAAATGAAGTTGAAAATCAACTCAATCGGAAAATAAAAGTCATAAGAAGCGATCGTGGTGGTGAGTATGAATTCCCTTTTTAAGGTATTTGTGCTCAACATGGAATAAAACATGTAACAACACCACCATACACCCCACAATCCAATGGAGTTGCCGAGCAGAAAAATTGGACTCTAAAGGACATGATGAATGCCATGTTAATAAGTTCGGGGTTACCGGATAACATGTGGGTAGAGGCCGTCTTGTCGGCGCACTATGTGTTAAATAAAATGCCCCGTAAGAAAATAAATAAGAGCCCCTATGAATTGTGGCATGGAAGAGTGCCATCATACCAATACATGCGAGTGTGGGGGTGTCTTGCAAAGGTTTCAATACCACCTCCCAAAAAGGTGAAAATTGGATCAAAAACTATTGATTGCATATTTATTAGGTATGCTCACAATAGTAGTGCTTATAGGTTTCTTGTGCATGAATCGAAAATTCAAGATATTCACAAGAATACTATAATGGAGTCAAGAAATGCTTCTTTCTTTGAGAATGTGTTTCCATGCAAAAGAGATGAGGCAAGTTCATCTAAAAGGAGACATGATTCAATAGAAGAAGAAGAAGTAGAAGGAAGAAATCATCATGATGAAAATGATGAAGCGGAGGTAGAACCTCGATGGAGCAAACGAGGTAGGGTAGAAAAATCTTTTGGCCCAGATTTTCTAACCTATATGCTTGAAAGTGAACCACAAAGTTATAAAGAGGCCGTGAGCTCTTCCGAAGGACCTTTGTGGAAAGAGGCCATTAAAAGTGAGATTGATTCCATTTTACAAAATCACACTTGGAATTAGTGGATCTTCCTCCGGGAAGCAAACCACCAGGATATATGTGGATTTTTAAAAGGAAAATGAAGACGGATGGAACAATTGACAAGTATAAGGCAAGACTTGTAATTAAAGGTTACAAGCAAAAGGAAGGCCTTGATTACTTTGATACATATTCTCCGGTTACGAGAATAACATCCATAAGAATTGTACTTGCGATAGCCGCATTGCGGAATCTTTAAGTGCATCAAATGGATGTTAAAACAGCCTTCCTAAATAGGGATTTAGAAGAGGAAATTTACATGAAGCAACCGGAAGGATTTTCTGCGCCGGGGCAAGAAAATAAAATGTGCAAGTTAGTAAAGTCATTGTATGGCTTGAAACAAGCACCAAAACAATGGCATCAAAAGTTTGATCAAGACATGATGGAAAGTGGATTTAAAATAAATGAATGTGACAAATGTATCTATGTTAGAGACACGGGAAATGGCTACGTCATTTTGTGTCTTTATGTAGATGACATGCTTATCATAGGAAGCTATGATAAAATGATAAAATCCACTAAATATATGTTGAACTCAAAGTTTGACATGAAAGATATGGGGTTAGCCGATGTAATCCTTGGAGTGAAAATTTCAAGAATATCAAATGGACTTGCTTTAAGCCAGTCACATTATGTGGATAAGATTCTTGAAAAATTCAGCAAGGGTGACCTAGCGATTTCTAGAACCCCAATAGACATGAGTCAACATCTATCAAAGAATAGAGGTGACGCAGTTTCTCAAGTTGAATACTCGAGAATCATTGGAAGTCTAATGTACTTGACCAGATATTGCTTACACGGTTAGCAAACTGAGTCGGTATACAAGTAATCCTGGAGTGGAACATTGGAATGGTATAGTGAGAGTACTAAGGTACTTAAGATATACTCGAGATTATGCTTTACACTATACTAGACATCCAGCGGTAATTGAAGGGTATAGCGATGCTAATTGGATATCCGATATAAAAGACTCAAGGTCTACGAGCGGATTTGTATTCACATTAGCAGGAGCTGCTATATCATGGAAATCTTCTAAACAAACGGTTATAGCTAGATGATGTGTAACTGTCGCCGGGAATTCAAAAGGCTATTGATTGTGTAAATAATGGCATTGATGAAGAAAATTAAAACTTTGTTTTATTTTTTTGGGCAGTTTTTCCTTTGGAAAATATATAAATTGAAGGACACAACAAAGGAATACACACACAGATTTCTAGAAATCCTCTCTTCTCCATTTTGTTGCATATTGAACAAATCATTCATTTAGCCTCCTACATATTGCATTGGTGGTGATATCGTCCAAGCATTGACTTCAGTTCGCCGGAGGTCCTATTGTGCAGCAACCTTCCGGTTAATTCGTTTCATCCTGGGAGGCAATCGTCCCGATCAATCTCAAGCACAACGTGGTGAAGGAGCGAAATTTGTCTTAAGGAGAGTGTGATCTCACACGACTCGGACAACGACAAATCCTTTTCTTCTGTTCTATATCTATTTGTTTTAAAGTTTTCTGTAATTTCCATTTCATTTTGTAATAGTTATTCAAACAGCTAGGAACTTTATGATATCAGGGTACGAGCAATATGGGCTTGCTGAAGATGTTAACATGTTATTCTCTTAAATGCGAGATTTGGGTATTGGGTTTGATCATGTAAGGATGATGGAACAATTGCAATGTGTTTCAGTCAACATTTGGAGGGTTGGCGGTGAAAATTTAATTGAATGTAAAAATTTAATGGGTAGATGGAAGAGAGATTTAATGTTGCGGGTGTATTTTGTAAATATGTAAGTAAATGTTAAGGCAATCCAAATGCGAGTGTGTAATTTTGAAGGGTTAACATAGTCATTTCGATCGATGGCATTTTTGTAGAAATTGACATTGCGGGGGTATTCAGTAATGTTTCGGGTGTGAATAACAACTCTCGTAATTTAATAAACTTGCTAATACTAATAGTGAGGTTCATTAAAATAATCTGTGAATTGCCCAAATTTATTTTTGAAAAAATGCAATATTATATATATATATATATATATATATAAATATATATATATATATATATATATATATATATATATATGGATTTTGTTAGGATACCCACCGTAGGAGTATCCTAACAAGTGATCAATTATTTTTGGACAAAAATGTCCCTCATTCTTTAAAGCAAGCAAATGTATGATGGGGGCAAAATTGTAAACATCAAAGAGAGAGAGAGATACTAACTCTCTCTCTCTTTCTCTCTCTCTCTCTCTCTGTCTTATTTAATACTATCTCCCTCTCTCTCTCTCTCTTTGATGATTACAATTTTGTCCCCATCATACATATAATTGCTTTGAAAAATGAGGGACATTTTTGTCCCAAAAATAATGGGTCACTTATTAAGATACTTCTATGATGGGTATCCTAACAAAATCATATATATATATATATATATATATATATATATATATATATATATATATATATATATATATATATATATATATATATATATATATATATATATATGGGTTTTGTTAGGATACCCACCACACCATAGGAGTATTCTAACAAGTGACCCATTATTTTTAGGACAAAAATGTCCCTCATTTCTCAAATCAATCATATATATGATGGGGGTAAAATTGTAATCATCAAAGAGAGAGATATATACTAACTCTCTCTCTCTCTTATTTAATACTAACTCTCTCTCTCTCTCTCTCTCTCTCTTATTTAATACTAACTCTCTCTCTCTCTCTCTTATTTAATACTAACTCCCTCTCTCTCTCTTTGATGATTACAATTTTATCCCCACGATACATATGATTGCTTTGAGAAATGAGGGACATTTTTGTCCTAAAAATAGTGTGTCACTTGTTAGGATACTCCTATGGCGGGTATCCTAACAAAACCATATATATATATATATATATATATATATATATATATATATATATATATATATATCAAATCGCTATTCACAATAGCAAATTTTAGCTTGAAAAGCACCACTTTGCTACTACTAGTTGCAAATTTCAAAATTTTGGTTAGTTTTGGCTATACTTTTCCAAGCTTGTCTTATAGAGCAATATATTTTTTAAAAGTAATATTTTGAGAAAAAATATCATTGTTATATACCATTACAAATATTATCAATAACAATTATTTTTTTAAAAAATAATTAAATTAATGTAAATTATCGATCAAAGTTCAATCAAAATTATCCTTAAGAAAGTGGAACCATCATTTTATTTTTTTTTGCGAGGGATTATAAATTTGCAAAACTAAGGCACTACTAGAAACAGGGCAATTACCGACGGAATTTTACCGACGGACGCCGTCCGTCGGTATTACCGACGGACAAAACCAATTTACTGACGGAATTTAAATTTTATTTGCCAGGAATATTTTTTTTAAAATTTTCGTTTAATCCGTCGGTAATGCTTTTAATTCCGTCGGTAATACCGACGGACTTAGTCCGCCGGTAATACAGACGTCCGTCGGTAAAAAGTAGGTATAAATAAAAACCCTCCCCCTTTCTCGGCCATTTATGCCTTCAATTTAGCTCACATACGCAAATCGCCGCCGAACCCTACCTTGGTCTGAACCAACGCCGTCGCCGCGCCGTTTGCCATTCGCCGTTCGCCGCCGGTAACATCTCTCTCTCACTCGCTTTCTCTCTCTCAATCGCTTTCTCTCTCTCACTCGATTTCTCTCTCTCACTCACTTTCTCTCTCTCGCTCTCTCTCTCTCTCTCTCTCTCTCTCTCTCTCTCTCTCTCTCTCTCTCTCTCTCTCTCTCATTAGTCACAGTCGTATAAAGTCCCCGTTCAGAAGTCACCGTTGAGTATTGAATTAACTGGTTGTTTGTGTTTGTTTGTAATTGTTGGGATTTGTTTAAAACAGGTTGTTTGACAGGTTACAGCCTTTTACAGGTGGTTTACAAATAAAACATATTTTTTTTAAAAAAATCTGGAAGATTACCGACCGAAATTTCCGTCGGTAAATAATAAAAAAAAAATCAAACCCATTACCGACGGACGGGTCACCGGTAAATCTTAAGATTTTTGACGGACATTTCCGTCGGTAAATTTAAAGATTTCTGACAGAAATATCCGTCGGTAATAATTAAGATTTACCAACGGAAATGCCCGTCGGTAACTCTCCGGTGATGACTCCGGCAATCGGCCGGCGTACTTCAATGTCGACGGACGGTTTTCGACGGATTTTTGGATTTATCGACGGACAATCCGCCGGAATTACCGTCAAAATTGGTTCGTCGGTATTACCAACCACTTTTTACCGACGGAATCCGACAGACGAAATCCGTCGGTAATGACCATTTACCGACGGAAATGGACAATTACCGACGGAAATTTCCGTCGGTAAATAGTCATTTTCTAGTAGTGAGGTTTATGAAGTAGATAGTAAGAGTGTTATGCAGCTTAATTCTCTTAAAATCAATTTTCATAAAATATATTGTACTATCTAATATGAAAAATGGGCAAATGTTAAACTAACTAAAAAAATTGTGCAAAAATTGCATTTCAAAAATGTAGAAGAAATGGTTACCATTGTGTTTGTTATTCTTCACCATTCTTTGTTTTGTCAAATTTAGCAGCGACTGCATCCTAATCCTATTTTCCATGGACAGGGTCGGTTCCTCTTCTTCTTCTTCTTTTTTTTTGATAGAAGGGGTCGATTCTTCTTCAACTTTCACTAATTCTGGTTCACTTTGAAAGAAATTGAGTAGCTAGGAGGGACGAATGGACTCAGTATTACCTCGTGTGAGTCCTGATGTGATAGCACCAGCACTAACACCAGTACAAAAAGCAGCGAAATAATTAAACAAACAGAATATAAAACAGGTTTTTACCACTTATCTACATCAATTTGTTGTGGACAATAAAAACTTCACTTAATAAAAACTTTTAATGCTTTGGTTACAAAGAAACAAGAGAAGAAACGAAATAACCAAACACTAAAAAACACAAGTTCAAGGAGAACTTTGTGTAACAAAATAACTCTCACAAAAGCACTCAAAAAGACTGATCTCTCTTTTTGGAATCACAGGAATTCATATATTAAAAACCGTGTGAATGAATGAACCGTATAGTCTTCTTATATAGGAGTGAAAGTCCTAAGTTGTAGGGAGTGATTTGCTTGAGAAGATCCTCCATATTTAGACTTCTACCTTTCTTTGAACTCTTGTCAATCAAGTAAATCCTTGGTTATCTTGGATTCCTTTAAAGAAAAAGAGTCCTAAACCATATAGAGATCTTCCTTCCAAGTCCATGTATATCTTGGAGTATTCTTCCAACAAATCCTCTTCATCCTTTCCTAAAATAAAGCCAATTCAAATCTCTTGGAAGATCACAAATACTTCCTTCATTGACTTGGATTATTTCTTGTGTTGATCTTCCCCATAAATAGAGTTTCCTAATACATGTGAGAGTCTTACAAAATAATCAAAAGATACACTAGAATAAGGCAACTAATTAATAGGTTAGTCCATAAATAATAACAACTAAATAAACTAAAGAAGATATTTACAAATATATTCTAAAAATAAGAAAGATAAAAATTCTAATACTTAGAAATCATCCTTGGTAAACACGTGTGGAACACTCACACTTACAATCTCCCCCTGATTTGTAGCTTTCTGGTAAAAACCAATATTTGATAAATATCATATACACAAGCCAACAAATCAATTAAACTACCAAATATAGAAACTCCCCCTAAATCATCAAACAATCCAACACCCCCTGAATTTGTTACCGCTTATCATCAAACGTCAACTTCAATTTCTTTTCTCTTTGACTTACTCTCCCCCTTTTTGACCAGAATGGATGAAATGCATCAGATGTGAGTCTAGATGTGGCCACATCAGAAATCACACCTTACGCAACACTTTGTGTTCCCTTCAACGAAATAGAGAAAGACAGTGGTAGCCGATGAGAGACGAGTAAATTAGACAAAAATCAAATTTGATTGGAGAGTCATTGAGCACGAAATTTTTAGCCGAAAAATTATGGAAAGAATTTTAAAAAAAACTTGAGTAATATTTTCACCAAGAACAAGGATGACCTAAATTTATGCCCAGACTATGATGCATAATATACAAGCAAGTGATATATATATCTCAGTATTGTGTGGCATAGTATGAAATCAAACCCTGGGACTCATCTTTTCCAAGGAAGTCAATGAACTATTTTTCAGTCTTCTCAGCCTCTAGAATGCACCCACCCATTTTTTGTTGTGGGAAACTAAATTGTGGGTAGCTTTCACTCTTCTTTACTCCCAATGATAGCCCTTTTTTGAATGATCTTTTCAAATTCGACACAAATTATTATCTTGATATTGTTTGATCAAATTAGAGTGGCTTCATACAGTGGGTGGATCCATTAGGATAAAAAGTAGGTGAACATTAGCTAACATACATTGAAAAAGTTTATAATCCAAAGATGGGACAAGTCAAGGGAGGAATTCAAGTGACCACACTGAGATATATAGTGCAAATTAAACTAATATGCATGCATTTTTTTAAATTTTTTTATAATATACAATACAGGTGTAGAACATGATGTTACCACAAAGGGGATCACACCATCAGATGACACGCAAACAAAGAGACTTCTTTAGAGTTTAAATTTTCTCAAAATCAATGCCCTGGGTGAAAATGTTAGTCAACTGGTTTTCAGTTCTTACATGGTCTAGGCTAAAAAAATCTGCTCAATAAGGCCTTGAATAAAATGGTGCCTATGTCTTCGTGTTTAGTGCAAGAGTGCTGAACATGATTTTTTGAAATGTCTATAGCACTTAGATTATCACAAAAGACAAATAACACATTACTTTTATGCCCGTGATTCTTAATCATCTTATTTATCCAAAAGAATTGAGAGCTGCACTTTTTTACTACTATATATTTAAATTCAGCAGTAGAGTGAGAAACATAGTTTTGATTGTACCATGAGACCATATTATTCTCAAGACAAAAAATAACCCCAATTTTACTCTTCATATCATTAGTACCCCACTCATCTTTCATTATTTCAACAATTTTGGGCTCAAGATGAGATAAATAATGACAAATACTTACCTTGGGTAACACGGAAGATGGCCAGTTTAGGCCAGCAGAGTCTTTGTAATTGACTCTAGCCTTCAGTCTAGTGCTTACCTTTGTATGCACGTCTCCAACCACTTGTGAGATGGAATGACCCGTTTGTATTTTTCTTGAAATGTCTCTGGACCTATCCATACCTGCTTCTTCACTATCTGAGCTGCTGGAGGATGCCTCTGAATCTGAACAACCATTAGATTCTACGGATGTGAGTTGCGATGTGATCACATCACGAGATACATCAGTCTTTAATTTCTGTGTTCTCTTGTTTCTTCTCTAGAGTTTTATGTTCAGATTCTTCATTGGCGGTCTTCAGCTCTTCAACAAAACCTGTAACATCACAAAACTTATAGCAATTGTCAGAAGTTTTAAATCCTTTAAAGACACACTTGCTTGTTTTATCTGAAACCTCACAAACTTTCATATCAAATTTCACATGCATATCATCGTCACATAAATGACTAATGCTTATGAGATTGACCTTAAGTCCTTCTACATGAAGAACATTATAGAGATTCGATAGACCCTCAACACTCAAGGTTCATTTACCAACAATCTTACCTTGGGAACCACCTCCATATTTCATAATTCCTCCATTCACAGGAGAATAATCAGACAGAAATTCAGTTGAACCTGTCATGTGCCTTGAGAACCCACCATCAAAATACCAAGAACTAGACATACTTCTCTTTAGAGAGGTGAAAACAACCTTACACTCCTCATCCTTCTTCTGAACCCACACGAAATGCCCAGAATTTTGGCGATGTGAGCTGTGGTGCGAGTACATCTGGGCTCTCATATGGGGAGCAGATTCTCCAAGGTCATGAATCCTTTGAAAACAGAAAGGCCTGATATGACCTGGAGTAAAGCAGTAGTGACACACAAACTTCTTTCTCCTAGTTTTGGACTCTACCTTTTGAAAGTTTTAGATTTAAAGGTACCCTGACCTTCTTTTACAAAAGTGGATTCATAGCCAAGACTAGTTTTAGTTTGACTTCCCAAGTTTAAAACTTCTTCAAGTTTAGCTTTTCCAGAGTTTAACTTTTTAAAAGTCCCATTCAATTTTTCAAGTTCGACTTTGATTTTCTCGAGTTCAATATCACGTTTGGTGAGCATGACCTCGAGTTTGGCTATGGAATCCTTTTGGTTGTCATTTTCAATGGAAACTCTCTCAAGATCAGATTTTAAAGAAGAAATTTCAGTGAGAGTTTCTCATTGACCTTTTCAAAAACATCATGTTTTTCAATATGTTTTTGCCAATCGGAAAAAAGATCAGTGTATGCCTTGTGAAGTTCCTCAAATTACCATCACATTCCTCTTCATCCTTTGGTTTTTCAGAAATAGAAGAATTAAAGCATTTGAGCTCAAAGTTAGAGGATGTGATCTAGTGTGACTACATCTGAAGTGACATCAGAATGATGTTCGTGATTTTGAGATGAGATTTTCATGACTGCTAGGTTTACAGTCTCATCTTCGCTGTCATTAAGGGTTGCACATAAGCTCATCCCCTTTTTCTATAGAGTGTTGGCACACTCACTAGCAAAGTGACCAAATCCTTTACAGACTTTACATTTAACATAATCAGATTTCCTTTTTGAAAAACTTTCAGGCTGTTTAAAAGTATTTCCAGTATCCTCCTCAAAATTTTCAAAAGTTAATATGTTTTGGCTTTCTGATGGAAACTTGTTCTCATTTTTGTTTTTTCAAAATGATGTAAACCTTTTGGTGGGTAAAGCCACATCTTCAATTTCCAAAATAGAATTATCTATTTATTTAGAGATTTCTACAATTTCTTTAGAAACTTTGGAGGCACTGGAAAGAGCATCAGCAAGAGCAATAATATCAGCCTTATGTTGCTGTTGAATTGACAAATTCATTTCGAACATGGTCAGAATACCCACAAGAGTATCTAATAATCCTATAGTAATGGTGTCATGTGCTTCTTCAACAGCAACAATTTTGATGTTAAATTTTTCAGCTACAGTTCTTAACATTTTGCTTACTAACCTAGCATTTGATATAGGCTCGCCTAGGGAGAGACATTCAGTTGAGATCTCTCTCAATTTAGCTGAATATATTTAAATATCTTCAATCTCATTCATCCTCAAGTTTTCAAACTTGGTCATGAGAATTCTCAACCTAGTAGCTTGTACACTATCATCACCTTCACAATGACCTTTCATAATATCCCAATCTATTTTTGCCACATTCTTATTAATTACTAGGCGAAACATGTGTTCATCAACATGACTTGATATAGAACCTAGAGCTCTAGAATTATAATTAGCAAGGTAATTTCTGTTGTAGTCCAGTCTTCCTCGGGTTTGAGTTTGTAGGATTTTTCAGAGGTTTCACCCACTACATCCTTGCTTTCAACCTTAGGAGGAGACCATGGGACAATTATGCTTAGCCACGCCCTCTCATCGATTGCTTTGATGTAAAGACGCATCTTAGCTTTCCATAGAGCATAGTTTAAAAAACAACATATTTTTTTTCAGGAAAAAAATTGATATTCAAACCTACTAAAAATGCTTCTCCCTCTCCCTCCGTCCCAAACTGAATGTCCAAAAAAATTCAAATGTGCACTTCTAATACAACACACATACATACACAGTAATAATATTTTTAAAAGTCAATACAAATGAAGATGATCCATAGCAGGAAACCAATGACAAAAATGTCTCTTTAAATGATATTTCATATGAATAAAGGAAGTGCTCTTACCAGTGCTCACCAGAAGATGTCCAACCAGGTGCATAACTATGAGAGGAGTTCACAATATTCATGAAGAACGTTCCCATATCCTGGCAAACAAAGCTAAAAGTATTGAAATTCAACTTCAATGAACATAATCATTTCTTATAAACTCACAATATATTCTCATCAAATGGCAGCTTAAGCAACATTGATTGCTGCCAAAAGCTAGAAAAACACTAACTCGGGTGTCAAAAGGAAAAGAAAGTGAAAATGGTGTCAAAATTGAACTTACTCAAATCAATAAACGCTACTCTATATAATGCCTTCAGATGTAAGAAGTAAAGTTACACCTTTTACCTTATAAAGTGGATCACCAGTAATTTCATATCGCATTTGAGCTCCAATAACAACTGGAATGTGGGTATTGGCATGAAAGCCACCAATATTATCAGCTTACAAATTAAATAAATGGTTCACAATTAGGTCCGACAACTACAACACCCTGATCAATAACAATAATATCATAATAAAAAGCTAACATAAAAGAACCCGAGAATTGAGTACAAACAGAAAGCAAAAGAATGTGAAGTTATGAGATTAACATCAACTAAAAGAGAGGAATAAAGTCATTTCCTAAATTTTAATATTCGAAGAACTAACTATTTCAATGAAAGCTTGTAGTAAGCTTTCTTGATTTCAGAAGAATTGGAATATTGCGTAACCCTAAAAACCAAATCAATTGGGAAATAAATATGTGAATTGAAGTCAAAATTGAGGGGCTAAATTGAAAATGTGAAGATTGAGAAAAAGCATATACCCAAGTAGTTCGTAGAAATCGTCATCGTCGCAGTAGATTGACATTGAAGATTGGACGAAGAAGGAGATGATGAGAATCAATACGACGGCGTATTAGCTTACGGTTGCTGCTGGCATTGGCGCCATCGTTATGTTGTTCGTGCTCATCGTCCGTCAATCTCTCTGTTCTTCGGTTATACAAAGTTCGTCGAGTGGATGAACTTGAACAAAGAGAACGGGGCTTAGAGAGATGAGGGCTGCGGATTAGGGTTAGGGTTTCAATTGGGGGAGAACAATGCAAGAATTGCAGAAGAGAGAAGAGAGAGAGAGAGTCGTAGAGGCGGCCATGGAAGAAGAGAGAGAGAGAGATTCGTAGGGGAAGGTGAAGTGATGGTGGGATAGTTGCAGAGAGTTTAGAGAGAGAGAATATTAGAGAGAGAAAGAAACCAAAAATTGTTTTGGTTACCATTATTATAATTAGGGGTATTTTTGGGTTAATACATATATAAGAGGGTGTATTCAGTAACTAATATTAGGGGTCAATGAATCTAGTCTATATTCAGTCTGGATGCTTTTTTGAGCGGGAAAAAGTGGGTGTGCTGAAGTGCTTTGCACTTCAGCTTTTATTTAGTTATAGATAAGGCTTGGGAAAGGCTTCATCATTGTCATTATCACTGTGCACGACAAATCATCACGAGGAGAATCAGATTGGAGAGGAGAATGAGTAGGTACCTCTTGTGATGGAATAGTGACCTGAGCAGGGGTAGGTGTTACCATGGGTGTTACCTGTGGATGGGTAACACTTTCACCAGCACCCTGTTTTTCTTTCTTTCTCAACAGCTTCACACGGGCAATAGTTTGGGTTTCACCTTCATCTTCAGGCCACTTCTCTAGGTTATCCTCTGATTGTTCCTTCTCTGCTTTATAGTCTTCGTCTGATACATGTGCCGACGACAAACAGAGAGATTCTTCAGAAACATTCACGGGATCAGAAGAGGTGTTGGATTTCCCTTTGTAAACTGCCCTTAATCTGCTTGAGCTTCTTTTCGATGGTCCTTGAGTAGGCATTGGGGCTTTTCTCTTCTTTTTCTTCTCTTTGGTGACTGGTACAGAAGGTTGGGGAGAAGCCATGGTCGGAGCTCTATGGGCCATCGGAACAACATGTGGTCCGGCAACAAGAATGGCTAAGCTTGGTGATGTCATAGGTGTTACCCTTGGAGAAAATTCCATATGCGAGGTAACATGTCAGGTAACACCAGGTGAAATCTCCATTGGAGATGATCCTTGGGGGTTTTTGGAAGGAGTTGACATTGTTGGATTTTGGAGATGATGAAGCGGTTGGAGGAGGAATTTTGAAAGATTTGGGAAAGAGAGAGAGAAAGAGACGTGAATGAGAGAGATTAAATAGGAAGATTTATCCAAATTAGGGGGGTTGATCTTGAACAAAAGATGAACTCTAATTGGTACCTAACTCCCTATTTTCAAGCTAAGGACTCCCACATTAAATACACTCCTACCCTAATTAAATCCTTATCCGGCTGTTACTCGATTTTTTTTTTAAATAATAATAAAAAAGACGAATTTAAGTTAGGTAAATATCTCCTTAAATTTTGAATTAAATTTCGAATTTGAAGATATTATCCATATTTTTAGGGATATTATTTACCTAAAATGATTTATCAAGGCAAAAAGAATTAGTAAGAAACTTTTTGAAATTCAAAAACTTAATAAAAAATTTGGATTTTCAAAATTTAACTAACTAATTCGAAAATAAGTAAATAAAAAATAGTATGACGCATACAAATGTGCTACTAGCAATAATGGTAACACTAAAGTTAACATAAGTATCAAAATAACCCTTTTAAAAATTTTCTTCATTTTCAAGCACTTGAGGCATAACAAGTCTTATTTTCAAGCACTTGAGGCATAACAAACCTCATTTTCAATCAATTGAGGAATAACAAACCTCATTTTTAAGCACTTTAGGCATACAAAGCCTTTATGTTTTTATTACTTCATAAATAAGGAAGCATCGTAGTAGCGAGCTCCGTGTGCCCCGAGTTCTTTTGTAGTATAAAAACTTTAGTGATTTGAACATTTCAAGTAGGATACACTGTAGTAACGAGCTCCATGTTCCTAATATTTAGTTCAAACTCACTAGAAACTATTCCCGTTTGGCAAGAGAACATCTTCGCAGCGAACGTCGTGCCCCGAGTTACTAAAGGAATAATAAAAGTGCTTTTTGCCTTTTATCAAAAGATTAATGACTTTGTCACTTGTGAGATTGAAGGGTATTTTGACAAAACATGTTAACTTAAGTCTTAACCTACAAGAACAAAAAGGTCAGCATGTGCCCCCATTAGGGTGTTAACAAACTAAAGAGTATAATTTTTTATTTTTTTACAGTATCACAGTATTATCGAAAGTGCTGAAAACACTTGGGGTAGCAACATTGTAAGTACCCAAATCCGGATCGTCAAAATCCGTTAAAAGTTAACCCGAATCCGTTAACTAGCCCTTTCCAGGTTAACCGGAACCCGTTAAACTCCCCATTCCCGAGTCAACGAGACATCCCAGGACTGCCCCGTGCATCCCAACACCAAAGTGTACTCAACACACGTTATCACACGTAAAAGTAACACTTTCCTCGAAAAACGCAATTTTCGAGACTTTTCGGGGCCATTTTTGACATTTTTCGGACACTTATTTAGAAAACAGTCAAAACCGGGATTAACGGGACAAAAACCCTAGCCTTGGTGACTCATAGGGACACGTGGCACACATGCACAACCTTCCCCATCCCCATCAATCAAATTCAAGGGTGAAAAGACCAAAATACCCCTGAAATTGATAGTTAGGCTTTCCGGCCTGTTTTACATGAAAAATCAGAATTCTCATCAAATCCCTGCAATTTTCAAAATACCCAAAAACCTCCCAAATTGAAGCATAGACCATCCGACATGTTTTACAAATTTACCCCTATAAATACAAGGGTTGTCATTCTGTGAAAAGGAGGAATAAATATTACCCCTCTCAACAAACCCCACGGTTCTAGCACCCTTTACTCCCTCCTGAGCCCCGAAAATGTCTCGATTTGCGTGAAAATCCCATTTTCTGACCAAACACAAGCCAAACACATTCAAAACACCTCCCAAACACTAAATTGTATCCCGTATATGCCTTTCCAAGTCAAAGAGTCAATCCCTAGCCATAGGTAACACTCTTTCTCTCTAAAACTCCGTTTCATCTCGATTTACACGTCAAACGCTACTTTCGATCCGACAGAAACCCTCAAAATGTAGACGTATCGCCGTCTACGGGATTTGATACATTTTAGTCCCTAATCATCTTCTCTCCCGTAAGAGAAGTAATTTCGGGTTAAAAATGGCGTTCAAGTCTCGTTTTTACTTTTTCTGTCATTTACCGTCCGGATCGTTCGATCCGTAGATTCGCACTTTTACCGTCCGAACCGTTTGGTTCGTGATTCTCATTTACAAAGTACGGATCGTTTGATCCGTTGATATTGTTATTTAATTCATGCAACTTTATAAATCCGAGTTGTTTAGCTCATCGATCGTATCTTTACTGTCCGGATCTTTCGATCCGTCCATACCGCACTTTCAATACTGTCATTTACAAGTCCGAGCAGTTTGGTTTGTGATAGTATTTACTTATAAATGTTCGAGTCGCAAAATGACGGTTGGTCGCATATCATTTATCGCTTTTTTCATAAAATTGGTAACAATGTAATGACCAGTTCAAAACCGAAGTTCGTCATTCGAACTCCTTTTCAAAACAACGTAAAAACTCGACGTTTGACATTCAAACGCTCTTTTACCAAAAATCAACGTTTGTCATTCAAACTAAAGATTTAAGTTCGTCATTCGAACTCCATTTTCAAAACAACTCAAAATCGACGTTTGACATTCAAACGCTCTTTTCCAACTCAAAACCCGACGTTTGACATTCAAATGTTCTTTTACCAAAAATCAACGTTTGTCATTCAAACTAAAGATTTAAGTTCGTCATTCGAACCCCTTTTCAAACTCAAAATTGACGTTTGTCATTCAAACGCTCGTTTTTACCACAAATCAACGTTTGTCCTTCAAACCAAGATTAAAGCTCGTCATTCAAGCTCCTTTTCAAAATGCAACACACACACACTCAATTTCGAGAAAGGTAGAAAGACTCATCATACGAGGCATTTCGGGTGATCTCAATATACTCTTCCCGAAACGTAACGTGACCTCCGAACCTAACAATCTCTGGTCCTAAAAGCTTTTTTTCAAGTTTTGGCTACCAATCAAAACGTCCCCTTTTTTCAAAGGCTTTTCCGAGTTTTGGCTACCAATCAAAATATCCCCTATTTCAAAGCCTTTTTCGAGTTTTGGCTACCAATCAAAACAACCCATTTTTAAAGCCTTTTCCAAGTTTTCGCTGCCAATCAAAACGACCCCCTTTTCAAACCAGCCATTTTCAAAGTTTAGGCTCATAATACAAAACGGCGTGGCGACTATCCTTCTCTCTTGCCAGCGAGGTCCCAAGTTTTCTCGCGAAAGCCGCTCGTTGCGTCCCCGCGTGCGATTTGGGTAATTTCAGTTGGCGACTCCGCTGGGGATTCTGAACATGTTTTTTCAAAACTCCTTCATTTTAAAAAGCATTTCGTGGGTCAAACTTTCGTTTACCCTTCCTCATTTTTTGTGTGCGTGTGTGTCTTCAAAACACCGGACTGTTTTCAAAAGATAGACGTTGGATTTTCATCTCGTTCAAAATCATAACATGTTCGTGCATTTCCGTTCATATTTGATTTTTGTTCTATATTTTGAACTGCGAATAAATTCTTTAAAACACATTCTAAAAATCTCTATTTTACTCAGAAAAAGAATTTAGTGACCACACACTACTTGCACTGCTGTCTCGGTACACCGCACACTACGCGCACATGCTGCCTCGGTACATTGCACACTACAACCCTTAACCCGGGGTGACCGTTCAGTTGCAGCTTGATTGGTCTGCCATACACCTTTCGAGCGCGCACGGGATCATCCCAAACAGCCCATGCTAGCCCGTGTAATTCATGTACTCTTTGTGTCACACTTCGTCCAAGACCTTGGTTGGTTTTTGGCTTAGTTCGTATCATAAAGCCTAAGTGTATGCTTTTACGCCGATCTCCCTCACAAGTCAAACATAAAAGTCGAGATCGAAGGTTGTTCCCGACCCGAAGTCTTAGCTTTTTAGCCTTGACTTTGACGCAGAGCCGCGCTAAAAACATACCCGAAGGTTCAATGTGATGCCGATTCATCAAACCTTCAATGTATGCACCATGATAGCTACAACTTGGCCAATGCCAAAAGCTAAGGCCCCTCACGCAAGTGAGTCAAGAGAGGTCATGCTGAAATTTCAGCACGATTTCTGCCTTAACTTAAGGATGTTGACTTCGACCGTGACCCGCATTTCACATACGTTGAAAGTTTACATGACCAGCTAGCCTTAAGTTCACTTTTTCCTTTGTCGGTGGAACTCGCTTGCCTTATAGGACCCTCACTCTGGATTGTCCATCCCGGGAAGACGATTCACAGGTGAAAAACGAGGGGCTTATAAGCGTAGTGTCGGGATCCACTGATTAAAGCCCTAGGTTAGTTGCGAAAAAGAAGATGCAATCTTTTCCAACCAATTAGGACTCTGAGAAAACGCATTTTAAGTAAACATTAAGTGGTAACTGCACATTTCACAAGCCCAAAACCCTAAGCCAAATACCCATTCCAAAACCTAAGCCCTGCCTTTCGTTCCCTGCAGCGAACAGAGAGTGGTTCAGAATTCTGGGTCAGCGCCTTGTCAGAATTACAGTTAAGGCCGCATCAAACAGTTCTTCAGTTCCCTCAATTCCTTCAGCCAGACTCTCCGACATGTCAGACTCACCGAGAAATCGTGACGGGAATGGAACCCCGCCACCGGTAACAGATATGACACTGGAAGAATCTATCCGGGCCTGTGAGGTTCACAAGAAACAGAAAGAAGATCAGCAAAGTTTCGTGGTACAGCTTCTGAATGAACGGGGTATAGCAGCTATCCCCCAACCAGATGGTACTTTCGTTCTAATCGAGGATGAAGATCCTCCCTGATCGGCTCCTCAAACCTTCAACCAGGTTCCTCCCTCGCCAAATTACGGGATTCCTTCAAACCAAGGAAACAGCCGATCGAGGCTTCATATTGCCATCTCTCAAGGTACCCCCATCATATACAGCCAAGCCAGTACTACTCCCATCACTCAATACAACCAGCGCAGCGCTGGGCCACCTCAAACAAATATCAATATCCTCCAGTACCCTTCCGGGTTCAACCCGTTGCCCATACACGAACCTCAAAACACCGGGGACAAATCCCAATATAATCCCGAAAAGGCCCCCATATATCCACATATATCAAGCCTCCCACCTCCAATTACTGCCTCTCATATAGTAGCACCCGGCACCGAGCCTCAAAGTCCACCACTGGACCCAGCTCTGGCATGGATGGTCGAACAAATGAAAGACCTGAAAGCCAGCATGGTCAGCTCAAAGCAAGAAACACTCAGATCCACTGATCTGGGAATGGTCATACCTCTCCCTTCCAAATTCAGAATGTCATAAATGGATCGGTTCGATGGGACTGAATGCCTACAGACGCATGTTGACACCTACTTTCTCGGCATGAGAGCAAAAGGAGCAACCCTCCAGCAAATGGCCGACCATTTCCAGCACACTCTCAAGAGTTCAGCATTACGGTGGTTCCTAAGGGTCAAGCCTGCAGATCGCCATACCTGGGATCAGATCAGCAACATCTTCCTGGAGCGGTACCGATCTGACCTAGAGTGGGAGACAAGTCGTGAAGACTTAATTGCCATTGAGCAGAAAATAGACGAAAGCGTTGGAGAATTCTACAAAAGGTGGAGTTGGAAACTCTCTGAAATCATGGAGCCACTCTCCAAAGACAAACAGATGCGGATCTTCAAGTCCTGCTTGAGGTCGTCCATCAAAACACTTATCAGCCATCACTTCTTCCCGGATCTCTGAGCCATGGTCAATGTCGGCTCACAGTTCAAGAAAGATCTCAAAGAAAAGCTGGCTATAGTTCCGTCTTACAGATACAGACCAACAGCTACATTCAATCCTGCACCGGCCCCCGGCAAAGGGAAAGATACTTCTGTCAACTACATCCATCAGGGACAACAGTCAAGCAACAGAAACCCAGCCCTGCAAAGCAACGAATCTCCCAAGAAGCAGCCTTCCATACGCTTCGACAAGCTGGATATGCCTCTGAGTAAAATGCTGGAAGGACTAATCAAATAAGGCCTCCTCAAGCCTGTTGAAAACTACAAACCGAAGAATCCTACAGTCAATGCCGACAAAAGCAAGTACTGCACCTTCCACCAATGCCATGGGCACACAACTGACAACTGCCTGGGGTTACGATATGAGATCCAGAATCTGATAGAAGAAGGAAAGTTGAAGCGTCCCCGTAGACCTAATACAGTCGGAAACCCTTTTCCGAACAAAAACAGTGTAAACTCTATCGAGTGGGTGCAAAAGAAGATTGCCGCAGAGCCAGTTCCTCTGCCTCTTCCAGCCAAGTCCTCATCAGACGTCCACATCTGGTACGATGTTTGTTACTGCACCGAATGCCTTGAATATGAGTTTCAGGACATGATCGAGGGCGATTCTCCCAGAAAGCAGAAGAATCAGTCTTCTCAACAGAAATTGAAAGAAATATATGAAGCCGAAGGGTCTTAAATTTTTCAAGGCATTAGGACCTTTGGTGCTGGACTTATGATGACAGCCAGGGCTCATCCGCTGGGAATATGGTGGAGATGGTGGGAATGGTTGTGTTAAACTGGCATTTTTAACAACACGAAAAGATTGACGTTCCAACATCGAGGTTAGAAACGAAATGTGATCTCGGGAGAGAGTGACACATTGCTAGGAAAAAGCGTCCAGAGTTCTAACAAGGCCGGTTAGGAACTGAGGAGATTGGTTGACGTTCCTTTAGAAGGAGTGTCTTACGATCCTGCCGGGGAGAAATGTTCAGGCTTACGACGGCGGCCAAAGAGGGATTGATGTGCGGGCTTACATTGATTGCCGTTGAAATGGGATGGTCAGGCTTACGATGACTGCCGGGGAAGTGATTGTTCACCTACAGGGGGAAAAGATGCTCGGGCTTACTATGATGGCCGAAGAGGGATTTTTGTGCGGGCTTACATTGATTGCCGCTGAGATGGGATGGTCGGGCTTACGATTGACGGCCGAAATTTAACCTCGGGAGAGGGGCGTTAGAAATGTCTAACTGGAATTTTAACCTCGGGAGAGGGGCGTTAGAAATGTCTAACTGGAATTTAACCTCTGGAGAGGGGCGTTAGAAATGTCTAACTGGAATTTAACCTCTGGAGAGGGGCGTTAGAAATGTCTAATTGAAATTTAACCTCGAGAGAGGGGTGTTAGAAATGTCTAACTGGGATTTAACCTCCGGAGAGGGGCGTTAGAAATGTCTAACTGGGGAATTTTTTAACTTTTGAGGAAAAGTGTAAAATTCGGAAAGACGAGGGGCTGAATTGGCATTTGGGCCAAAATGGCCCATCACGTAAAAGAGGCCGGACGGCTTATGTCTCAATTTGGCCAAATTTAAGGCAGCCGTTGGCCATTTGAGTGAAAGAGAGAAATTTTGAGAGATTTGTCGAGAGGAAGAGAGAAAAGAGATAAAATTTTGTCACTTTTCTTTGATCTTTGTTGAAATCTTCAAGAGATTATCGCTATGGAAGCGGGATTGGGGCGAAGGGGTCGACATAGAAGGACCGACAACGAGAGGAAGAGGCTCAAGAGGACAGTGAGAACGACCACTCTTCCTATGGATGCGACCGAGTTTTACAAAGCTCGGGATAGCCATAAATCCAAGGAGGGGATAGCGAGGAAGGTAAGCATCCTCTAAATTCCATTGAATTTTAGAATTTGCATTCTTGAAATTTAGGAATTTTGACTTGAATTGAGTTAGGGTTCTTGGTGCCCGATTTGGAGCTTTTGACCTCGCGATGCCCTTTTGTCCAAATTGACTTTAGCCAAGTGCAATTGACGTTATATGTAGACAATATAGAAATTTTGGTAGAAAAATTCCATGTCTAGGGGCATTTTCCAAAATTAAAGTGAGTTTAATTCGGGACGGAGTAATTTTGAAGTGTTTGAAAGTTCCGGTTTAGACGGGTTTTTCTTGAAAATGTTTTGAAAGTTCCGGGTTTGACGGAGTTTTCGAAATGCTTTGAAAGTTCCGGTTTGACGGAGTTTTCAAAATGTTTTGAAAGTTCCGGGTTTGACGGAGTTTTCAAAATGTTTTGAAAGTTTCGGGTTTGATGGAGTTTTTGAAATATTTTGAAAGTTCCAGGTTTGACGGAGTTTTCAAAATGACTTGTACGTTTTTGGGATTTTGAACCGTTAATACTCCGACTGGAACGGAAATATTTTTAGAAAAATGAACCGTTAATGAACGGGAATTTGAAACTTGAACCGTTAATACTCCGACTGGGACGGAAATATTTTAGGAAAATGAACCGTTAAGGAACGGGATTTTGAAACTTGAACCGATAATACTCCGACTGGGACGGAAATATTTTAGGGAAATAAACTATATCTTTGTGTTGATATGTTTTTTTGTGATTTTGACATGTGTATGTGCATTTTGTGTACATCATCTTGAATACTTTTGTTGTGTTCACCTGCAGGGGTGAAGGCCGGTTGACGTGTCCACCGTAAAGAGTAGGGGAGATGTTGAGGCAGTCCGCGAGCTATGGGAAATGTTTCCAGATGTGGCTCGTGACGGGGAAAGGAGTCCACAACAGTTTGTGATAGACTCTGGCCTAGGCGGCTTTATCAGTGCGGTGGCCGTGGTGGCTTTGACGCAGAGGGTGAAGGTGCTTCACGTTGCCTTGAGCGAGTATTGGTCGGATACGACCCACACATTTCACTTTAGGTGGGGGGAGGCAACAGTGACTCCCACAGACTTCGCTGCGATTACCGGGTTGTCGTTCTGAGGCAATCCTATTGAGTGGTTTGATGGCTTTACCATGGAGCAGCTGTCGGGACTGCTTGGTTTTGACATTACGGATGTCAGGGGCCTTGGTATTCGGTACGGGCTGATGGAGGCACATTTTAGGAGGGGGATAGATGAGTATCTGACTGGCTCCGAGAGGATAACAGCAGAGTGTTTCTCTAGGGGGTTTTTGTGGTTTGCTCCGTCAGTAACCCTTTTCCCCAATGCTGATACGACGTGTCAGTTTGCTTTGCTTGTCTCCCTGATTGATCTGGAGGTCGTGAGGGGTTTTTCCTGGGGAGAAGCTGGTCTGGCCGAGCTCTACTTCGCCTTGGACAGGTGTTCCCGGGGAGAGGACAACTCGTTCTGTTGCTTTCAGTTTGCGTTAGATGTTATTTTCCTTCTTTTTCTCTTCCTTGTCTCGCTTGTACTTGTATCTATCTGCTTTGTAGCTTATATAACTTTCCTGGCGTTTGACAGGTGTGGTGCTTTGAGGTGTTTCACCCATATAGGTGGACTACTAGGGAGGCGTACACTCTTTTATTTCCTGCCATGCTGACTTGGCAGAAGATGGGGAGGAAGCTGGTGAAGTCAAGGGAGAGCACCCGTGTGACTTGCGAGGAGGTGTCTTTGGCTCTGGATCGAGACTTCTCGCCGAGGATCAACTTGACTTGGTGGAGCCGGTTTGATCATTTTTGTTGGGTTTTACGGGTCCATGCGCAGCGGAATTAAGCATTAAAAACATAAAACCCAAGAAGCCCTAGGATCCATTCTATACAATTAATTTAAATTCCTATGAGATAGAATATTACCAACCTTGAACGCTTTCCATTCTTGAGCTATCGAACGATTTGATTATGTGATTTCGAATCACAAACTTCGTTCTTCAACTTGCTTGAACTCTAGGCCTTGATCGATGAACGAGCGAAGACCCTCTTTCGGTATCCACACCTTTGAATGAATTCAAGAACTATTTCTTGATGATTGCTAGATCAAAACCTTGAAGAATATTGAGAGTATTTTGTTGTGAATTTTGCTTGAAAATTTCGGCTAGACTATTAGGGTTGACAGACCTCTCATATTTATACTACTTTAGTATGAATATGTTTCCTAATCGAATTAGGAGACCAGGCTGTCAACCGCGTCTGGTGGCTAGTTATGTTGCGCGGTATAGTCAGCCACATGGCTAACTATGTCGCGTGACAAAGGTTGCCAATTAAGAAACTCTCAATCATTCTTCCTTTGGTTTAACCAATTCATTCTAGTTGTGTGTGACCCAATAGGATTATATTATGTTGGCAATGAGTTCGATCATATCGAATCTCATAAGACATAAGCGGACTCTAGCAAGACATTATGTCTACCCAAATAATATAACGTAAGAGTTCACGTTTCCAATGGTACACTTCCATTTCTCCCTTTGTCTCACGATGTTATATTGAACACAAGTCATGGTCCTTGTCAACTTGTCTTTGTTCAATGCTTTCTCGATTCTTGAGTATAATGATAATTCCAATCATATTGGGGTACGGCCATACACTTTCATCATTATCACTCATCGAGGGGCCCAAGCAAAACATCTCTCTTCTGAGGGACAAATTCCATCTTGACTTATCATCCTTCCCATCATGAATCCGATCATGCCAAAGATAGCCTTTATAGATATCGTGTTAAGATACCGTTTGACTAAAATCAAACATGACTTTCATCATATGTAAGGTCATGATAATCTCAGGTCTAGGGACTAAATGAAGTAACCTTATGAGATTTAATTATGACATTTGACCATGACATAAATCTCATGCGGGTCATGTCCAGTCACTTGTTCTCTAACAAGTACCCATAATTTCAATGTGCATCTCTATGCATATAATCATCGGATGATTATCCATTGACAATTATACTAATTATTCTCTTAATAATTAGGGACGGAGATTATTATAAACAAATATACAAAACATATAATAATCAAATGATAAACATCTCATATAATAATAAATAATGTCAACACATAAGTCTATCAATCATAGGCCTAGGGCATAACACTAACAATTTTGTGGTGCAGGCCTCTATGGAGGTGACACGTCAGCGGAAGCTGCTAGTGGGGCTTCATTGTGACGTTATGTATCTGGGCGAGAGGGTGTCTTGCCAGTACGCTCCGGGATCTGGTCCCTTGGTTCTGAGGGATCCGCCTCTTCACATGCAGTGTCCTATGTCCATAGTTGTAGAGGAGTTGCAGCGGTACAGGCAGGGAGTACCTCATGAGTGAGAACATCATAGAGGATGCCGACTATGATGTCTTTCAGAGGACGAGGCTGAGGAGCCCGCAGGTGATGGATAGAGAGGGTGAGGACCCTGCGCTTCCCAGAGATTATCTGCTCCCCCGCACTCGCTTGGCATTCGAGGGCATTGGTGGTTCTCGTAGACGGTTGACGATTCCCATCCCGGAGCAGGCGAGGCCTCAATACAAAGTTGAACCCAGTGCTTCGATGGGTGTTTTTTTTTTGCTTTTCTGTACTTGTAGTTGCATTCTGCAAATGTTTCATCTGTCTTTGCATGCATTTTTGACGGCTTTCCTGGTTTGCAGGTTTCTGGACGTACTTACGATCAGGCCGTAAGACGTCTGGATGGGATGACCGGCTTTGCTAGGAGACTTGTGGACTTCCTACGGTGCGGTTCTCGGAGGAGTGCGGCTGTTCATGAGTCGATACCTTCCCGACTGTCTGCTGCGAGAGACTCATCTGCTTCTACGGCTGGTGGCACAGATGCCGGGCGGGGCTTTAGTTAGTTCTCTGGTGAGGCTGCTGGATTTCGGGCTCGGCACTCCTCGTATTCGAGATACGAGCAGGGAGAGTCCTCGGGATCACAGGCACGGAGCCGTCACTTCTCGTACTCCGGCCTTGATAAGTTCGCGGATTATTTGTCTACCGCGGATCCAGCTGCTGCGGGGCAGTATTTTGAGTGCTCGGATGACGAGCATGACTCTAAGTAGTCCCATTGATTCCTTTTTTTAGATAATTGTGTGTACTGTCTGAACATTGTTTTGTACTTGAAAGGCCCTTGGGGCAAACTTTGGTACATTTTGAGTATTTATTATGATTAATTTTACTTATTTTTTGGCAGAGAAGCAAGTAGGTTGATCAAAAATAAATAATAACGTGACATGCATTGAATAATAAAATTTGAGCTGGCAAAATTTATAACTATATGCATTGTTATTTATTAATTGCACTGTTGCATGAGCCCGGGGCGGATGTGATGTTGGCAATGAGTGAATTGATCACGGGTTAATATGTTTTGGTCAAGGCTTGAACAGGGGTGCCTTTGAAAATGTCGAGGGACATTGGTGCAGCAGGCTGCAGGGTTGACTTGGTCAACCTGAAAAATAGGTCGGCCGGCTATGTCTCAATTTCAGTTTGTTTAAATTGCAGTCCAGTTTCTGCAATTCAGAAATCTCATGCTTGTTTCTGAAGTTGAATTCTGTTTCTCCCTCAAATTCTTTGAAGTTTCCTTTGTTTTCCATGGCCACGTTTCCAAGGTTGTCGTCTCATATGCAAGACGATTTTTGGAGAGCTTCAGGACGTGGGTACGGCACCACACGAGGCAAAGTAAGGAATTTTTCGAGGGTTGTTATAGGATGAGGGCGGTTTGGGCTTTGAAGGAGCTTGTGCCGGATTGGGACCTTCTGAGAGTTGCGGCTCGTTTCTGGGACGAAAGGAGGCACGTGTACATCTTTTCATATAACGAGATCACGCCTACACTTGAGGACTTTTGGGCTATCCTTGGAGGACCTGAAGAATCATACGGAATGCTAATACCAACTACTGATCATGTTGACATTTCGGGGCTGCCCGATAGATTTTCCGGTGTTGATGGGAGCGTTACTGCGTGGGATGCTTTTGCTCTGTGCGTGGTTGCTACTTTGTTCACATTCACGTCATTGGGGGTGTGCCACCACAGTGTTCTGGACCTGGTGAGGCAGTACCGAAGCAGGGGAGATATCGTGCCTTTGATCTTAGGCGAGACATTCCTTGGCATAGGTCGGATGGCGACCCGTAGCCGATATATGTGAGAAGGGAGTCCCCCTATGCTTACTTTGTGGTTGAGGGAGCGGTTGCAAATGATGCTTGAGGTACCATCGACATGTGATCCTTGGTCTTTCTCTCGGCGACATTTGATGATAGGAGGCAGTCAGGCTGACTTGGAGCTTTGGATGGCCAAACTCCGCACACATCGTCTACGATGGTGGGTTCCTCATTGGAAGTTGCAGACTTGTCGGACCGTTCAGGAGGGTCTTTTCACTGTCAGAGTTCCGGGGCTGTCCCAGACTTCTTTCTATATTCCATCTTTGGTGCTGCGGCAGTTCGGGCTGGAGCAGGATTCGTTGACGGGCTTGAGTGATGCCGCTACCTTTGAGGTGGGATCGCTCTTTATGGAAGATCCTTCGACGTCATTGCTTTTTATGCGGTTGTGGCAATATGCGTCTTTTCCTGCCAGGGTTCTCTTTCACTGGAGAGGGGGCACTATTCTGTCCACTCGGTATTTGAACTGGTATGAGGAGTGTATAGGGGAGACACACGTCCTCTTCTGTGGAGACGAAGTGAGCTATTGGGCCTTGACTGCCGTGACGGCTCGACTTTGAGGAGGGACGAAGCGATGGCTAACCCTCAGGATTGTACCGGGAATGGTATGGCTGACTATGAGGCCAATGCTAGTCGGATGGTTGATCAGAGAATGGATATGACGACTCGAAGAGAGGAAGCTCGTGATAGAGCTAGGGAAAGGGCTGCGTTGGCGGCCGCAGGTTTGACAGAGGCATCGAGAAGGGTCCCAGAGCCAGGTAGAAGGACTACGGGGATATTTCATGTGAAGGCAAATAATACCCGCTGTCATTGCAGATATTTCTAACGCCCCTCTCCCGAGGTTAAATTCCAGTTAGACATTTCTAACGCCCCTCTCCAGAGGTTAAATTCCAGTTAGACATTTCTAACGTCCCTCTCCAGAGGTTAAATTCCAGTTAGACATTTCTAACGCCCCTCTCCCGAGGTTAAAATTCCAGTTAGACATTTCTAACGCCAATGTCCCGAGGTTAAATTTTGGCCGTCAATCGTAAGCCCGACCATCCCATCTCAGCGGCAATCAATGTAAGCCCGCACAAAAATCCCTCTTCGGCTATCATAGTAAGCCCGAGCATCTTTTCCCCCTGCAGGTGAACAATTACTTCCCCGGCAGTCATCGTAAGCCCGACCATCCCATTTCAACGACAATCAATGTAAGCTCGCACAACAATCCCTCTTCGGCCGCCGCCGTAAGCCCGAACATCTCTCCCCAGCAGGATCCTAAGACACTCCTTCTAAAGGAACATCAACCAATATCCTCAGTTCCTAATCGGCCTTATTAGAACTCTGGACGCTTTTTCCTAGCAATGTGTCACTCTCTCCCGAGATCACATTCCGTTTCTAACCCCGATGTTGGAACATCAATCTTTCCGTGTTGTTAAAAATGCCAGTTTAACACAACCATTCCCACCATATCCACCATATTCCCAGCGGACGAGCCCTGGCTGTCATCATAAGTCCAGTACCCAAGGCACTAACGCCTTGAAAAATTTAAGACCCTCAGGTTCAGACGCCTCCGAACAGTCTCGCTCAGGTTCAGACGCCTCCGAACAATCTCGCTCAGGTTCAGATGCCTCCGAACAGTCTCGCTCAGGTTCAGATGCCTCCGAACAGTCTCACTCAGGTTCATATGCCTCCGAACAGTCTCACTCAGGTTCAGACTCCTTCGAACAGTCTTACTCAGGTTCAGACGCCTCCGAACAGTCTCCTTCAGGTATAGACCCCTTCAAATCAGTCTCAATCAGGATGAACTCCTCCTAATCATTCTCTACAAGTCGAGGCCCCTACGGAATGCTCTCGTACCCGTGAACTACGATCGGCTTGATTCCCACTCGAGATACGTAGGAATCCTTTCGCTAAGGGTCCAGCCATTTGGCCGCTCAGGTCTCTCCAAATAAGGCATCCCCCGATTTGGATCCTTATCTTTTTTCAACGACCCCACTTCCTTCGAAAGTGACGTCGCTGAGGGGCTACTGTAAGTACCCAAATCCGGATCGTCAAAATCCGTTAAAAGTTAACCGTAATCCATTAACTGGCCCTTTCCAAGTTAATCAGAACCCGTTAAACTCCCCATTCCCGAGTCAACGAGACATCCCAAGACTGCCTCGTGCATCCCAACACCAAAGTGTACTCAACACACATTATCACACGTAAAAGTATCACTTTCCTTGAAAAACCCAATTTTCGAGACTTTTTGGGGCCATTTCGGACATTTTTCGGACATTTATTTAGAAAACAGTCAAAACTGGGATTAACGGGACAAAAACCTAGCCTTGGTGACTCACAGGGACACGTGGCACACATGCACAACCTCCCCCATTCCCATCAATCAAATTCAAGGGTGAAAAGACCAAAATACCCCTGAAATTGATAGTTAAGCCGTCCGACCTGTTTTACATGAAAAACCAAAATTCTCATCAAGTCCCTGCAATTTCCAAAATATCCAAAAACTTCCCAAATTGAAGCATAGGCCGTCCGACCTGTTTTACAAATTTACCCCTATAAATACAAGGGCTGTCATTCTGTGAAAAAGAGGAATAAATATTACCCCTCTCAACAAACCCCACGGTTCTAGCAGCCTTTACCCCCTCCCGAGCCCCAGAAACGTCTCGATTTGCGTGAAAATCCCGTTTTCCGACCAAACACGAGCCAAACACTTTCAAAATACCTCCTAAAACATTAAATCGTATCCCGTATACGCCTTTTTGAGCCAAAGAGTCAATCCCTAGCCATAGGTAACACTCTCTCTCTCTCTCTAAAACTCTATTTCGTCTCGATTTACGCGTCAAACGCTACTTTCGATCCGACAGAAACCCTCAAAATGTAGACGTATTGCCGTCTATGGGATTTGATACATTTTAGTCCCTAATCATCTTCTCTCTCGTAAGGGAAGTAATTTCGGGTTAAAACGGCGTTCAAGTCCCCTTTTTACTTTTTCTGTCATTTACCGTCCGGATCGTTCGATTCGTAGATTCGCACTTTTATCGTCCGAACCGTTTGGTTCGTGATTGTCATTTACAAAGTTCGGATCGTTGATCCGTTGATATTGCTATTTAATTCACACAACTTTACAAATCCGAGCCGTTTGGCTCGTCGATCGTATCTTTACTGTCCGGATCGTTCGATCCGTCGATGCCGCACTTTCAATACTGTCATTTACAAGTCCGAGTTGTTTGGTTTGTGATAGTATTTACTTATAAATGTCCGAGTCACAAAATGACTCGTTGATCGCATATCATTTATCGCCTTTTTTCATAAAATTGGTAACAATGTAATGCCCGGTTCAAAACTGAAGTTCGTCATCCGAACTCCTTTTCAAAACAAAGTAAAAACTCGACGTTTGACATTCAAATGCTATTTTATCAAAATCAACATTTGTCATTCAAACTAAAGATTTAAGTTCGTCATTCGAACTCCGTTTTCAAAACAACTCAAAATCGACGTTTAACATTCAAACGCTCATTTCCAACTCAAAACCCGACGTTTGACATTCAAACGCTCTTTTACCAAAAATCAACGTTTGTCATTCAAACTAAAGATTTAAGTTCGTCATTCGAACCCCTTTTCAAACTCAAAACCGATGTTTGTCATTCAAACGCTCGTTTTTACCACAAATCAATGTTTGTCATTCAAACCAAGATTAAAGCTTGTCATTCAAGCTCCTTTTCAAAATGCAACACACACACATACACAATTTCGAGAAAGGTAGAAAGACTCGTCATACGAGGCATTTCGGGTGATCTCAATATACTCTTTCCAAAACGTAACGTGACCTCCGAACCTAACAATCTCTGGTCCTAAAAGCTTTTTTTCAAGTTTTGGCTACCAATCAAAACGTCCCCTTTTTTCAAAGCCTTTTCCGAGTTTTGGCTACCAATCAAAATGTCCCCTTTTCAAATTCTTTTCCGATTTTTGGCTACCAATCAAAACGTCCCCTTTTTCAAAGCCTTTTCCAAGTTTTTGCTGCCAATCAAACCGACCCCCTTTTCAAACCTGCCATTTTCAAATTTTAGGCTCATAATACAAAACGGCGTGGCGAATCTCCTTCTCTCTTGCCAGCGAGGTCCCAAGCTTTCTTGCGAAAGCCACTCGTCGCGTCCCCGCGTGCAATCCGGGTAATTTCAACCATGAACCAGAATTTTTCTAAAAAACACAAAGACCGGGAGAGATTTTCAAATCTGAAAATCTATCATGCTCAAGGGCCTTAGTGAATATGTCAGCAAGTTGATGCTTTGTATCAATATGCTCTATATTTATCAAACCTTTTTCAACTAAGTCCCTAAGGAAATGGTGACGGATGTCTACATGTTTGGTGCGAGTGTGTTGAACTTGTTTTTGGAAATATTTATAGCACTTAAGTTATCACAGTACATGGTTAACATATTACTCTCTAGACCATAATCATCTAACATATGTTTTAACCAAATAAGTTGTGAACAACAACTCCCTGATGCTACATATTCAGATTCAGCAGTTGAGAGTGAGACACAATTTCACTTACGACTGTACCATGACACTAGATTATTTCCCAAGTAAAAACACCCCCACTAGTACTCTTACGGTCATCCATATCCCCTGCCAATCCGAGTCACTAAAGCCTACCAAATTAGTATTAGTATCTTTACTATACTACACACCTAATTCGCTCGTTCCAGAAACATATTTTATTATCTTTTTAATAGAATTAAGGTGAGAGACTTTAGGCTTGGCTTGATAACATGCACATACACACACGATAAACAATAAATCAGGATGACTAGAGGTGAGATAAAGAAGACTACTTATCATGGAACGGTATAGAGTTGGATCAACATCCTCTCCTACTTGATCCTTTCCCAGCTTGAGAGTTGAACCCATAGGAACTTTTGAACTTTTTGACCCCTCTAACCCGAACTTCTTCACTAAATTCCTTGCATACTTGCTTTGTGATATGAATATCCCTTCACCTGTTTGTTTTACCTGTAAGCCTAAGAAGAAATTTGGCTCACCTATCATGCTCATTTCAAATGTTGAAGTCATGGCCTCTACAAAATCTTTCAAACATGTTTGAGATGTAGATCCATAAACTATGTCATCAACATAGATTTGAGCAATAACAAGTACTTTTCCATGCCTAAGTATAAAAAGAGTTATATCCGCCTCACCTCTAATAAATCTATATTCAAGAAGAAAACTAGTTAAGCGATCATACCATGCTCGTGGAGCTTGTTTTAACCCATAAAGAGCTTTATCAGGTCTATAAACATGGTGTGGTTGAAATGGATCTTCAAAACCTTTTGGTTGTTCAACAAAGATTTCTTCATCCAAATATCCATTTAAAAATGTTGTTTTGACATCCATTTGGTACAAAGTGATCTTAAGATAACAAGCTATGGTTAAGAGTAGTCTTATGGACTCAAGTCTAGCCATAGGCGCGAAGGTTTAATCATTGTCAATACCTTCTACTTGTGTATAGCCTTGAGTCACAAGACGAGCTTTATTCCTAAAAATGTTACCCTTTTCATCTGTTTTATTTTTAAAAATCCATTTTATCCCAATAATATTAGTATTAGGGGGACGTGGTACTAAAAACCAAATGTTATTTCGGGTAAATTGTTCAAGCTCCTCTTGTATGGCTGGAATCCAATAATTATCTTTCAAAGCTTCAACTACATTCTTAGGTTCTAGAGAAGAAACATAACATGAGTGCTTTACCTTTGTGTATGTGGTGGACATGCACACATACCTTACCATATCTCGGTACCTAATAGGCTCTTTGTGTCGTGTTTGAATTCCTTCATTCACTTCTCCCATTACCTGTGTGGTAGGGCGATTCCTTCAAATTCTAGCATGAGGATCCCTTCTCATCTCCTCATGAGCATCGTCAGTATTTTGTCTCTCATTTGCTGTTCTGGAATCAGGTGTTACCTGAGGTGCTATCTCATCACTGATAGCACTTTGGTTAGCACTGGTGTTAACATCTATGTTAGCATTTGTGTTAACATCAGTGTTATCACTTCCTTGGCTTTCCACTTGAGCCTTTTCCAACAACTCTAGAGGTGACTCTTGAACACTTTCACCTGCAATGCTTGAAGGATCATCAAAAACAATGTTTAGTGATTCTTGGATGGTTTTTAATCTCAGATTATATACCCTATATGCACGACTATTTTGTGCATATCCAAGAAAGATTACCCTATCACTTTTAGAATCAAGCTTTCCTAAATAATTCAGGTCATTTATGATGAAGCACACACACCCTAAAACATGAAAATAGTTAACCTTAGGTTTCCTAACATTTAAAATTTCATAGGGTGTCATTGTGGTTTCGGTTCTTAGAAAAACTCTATTAATTGTGTGACAGGCTGTGTTTAGTACCCCTGCCCAAAATCTTTTTGAGGTTCTTTTAGAAAACAACATTACTCTAGTCATTTCAAGTAAAGTTCGATTTTTCTTTTCAGCAATCTCATTTTGTTGGGGAGTTTTAGGTGCTAAAAATTCATGATGAATTTCTTTTCTTTCACAAAAAGTGGAGAAAGAGACATTGTCAAACTCCTTACCATGATCAGACATAATACGAAAAATAGATATACAAAACATGTTTTTGATCAGAGTGTAAGATTTTGAATTTTTCAAAGGTTTCTAATTTATCTCTCAAAAAATTAACCTAAGTAAACCTAGAAAAGTCATCAACAATGACAAAAATGTATTTCTTACCTCCAAAACTCTCTACCTCAACTGGACCCATCAAATCCATGCAAAGAAGTTGAAAACAATGTGTTGTTCCAAAATGTTGCTCATTGTATTTGGCAGCAGCGTGGGCAACACGAGTTTGTTTGCCTTTAAGACAGTCCTCATAAATAACTCTATCTTTGAATTCCAACTTGAATTCCTCTCACAGCATCTAGCTTAAGAATCTTCTCGATATTACGAAAATGAATATGCCCCAATTTTTGATGTTACAAGGTGGTAACTGTGAATGTGTGCCCAAATTTTGTGGATTCACGCGAGTTTGAAGACATCCGAGTTATTTGAAAAACGGAGTCGCCACGCCATTTTGATTACCTCAAAACTTTGAAAAAAAGGTTTTTACTTGGGTTCGGAGGTTAAGTTACCCCTTGGGAAGAACGTTTGGCGTTCACCCAAAGTGCCTTGCGGAGCAAGTCTCCCAAGATTTCGCAATCGTGCTTGCTTGCGTGCTTTCTTGTGTGCATGTGTTTGAGAAAAAGGGGGGGGGGAATGTCCCAAGTTGTCTTCCGGACGTACAAACCATTTGTTGGTTGTCGCTCGGGATTCCTTGGAATTTTATGTATTTGGGATTATGATCCCGTCCTCATCTTATGACTTGTGATCATCGCATTTTAACCTCGGGACCCTCGGGACTTGCGTGATCGAGAGAATGACTCTCTTTTGGTCAAAGATGAGGTTCTTTAGAAAAGGAGGGTCCTTAGCCCATCAATCCTACGCTTTAAGACGGTCGAGCTCGTATAGAGGCTTCATACTCTTTCTTAAGCGATAATCGGAGATATAGGGTTCAAGGTTATCCCTTTCCAAAGAAATCGTGAACCTTTAATGGAAGGAACGATGTAAAGATAGGATCTTTTACACCCGGTCCGTTCCAAGGTTGGGGGAAGGGGAAATGCATGATGAAAAATGACTCTTTAATGAAAAGATGACATTTTTGGTTTTAGCAAATGATGCTTTTTGATTGAAAGAAATGATCTTTATGCAAGTGATGTGTAAAGATAGGATTTTTATGCAAATGATGCATTGGAAAAGGTTTTTGAATGCAAAGGATGCGTTTTTATTGAAAAGATTGGATTTTTATGTGCAAATGATGCATAAAAATGACATTTTTATTTGAAAATGGGGGTTTTAGGTGCAAAGGATGCACCTTTATGAAAAAGACTACATTTTTATGACAAATGAGGTCTTAATGCATGCAAAAGGGAAAGGGGTGATAAAGATGTGATCTTTATGAATAAATGCCAAGTCCCAAGCAAGATATATGAATGCAATGAGCAAGTATATCAATTAAAAGCAAGGTTAGGGCGTGCGAGGTTACCAATTGCTTCCTTTGCTTCTTCGAACGGAGCTAGGAGGAGAGGTTGGTCTTGGGTCTTCAAGGAGGAGGGAGGTAGCTTCTTGGCCTTCCTTCTTCACCTTCTTGAGCTTGCACCAATATTCTTCACGTCTTGGGAGTGTTTATAAGTGTATTGTGTATTTTGTGCCTCTATTGTGTGTGTTGAAATGGGTAGAGGAGGCCTCTATTTATAGGTAATCTGGATAAGGTGAATGAAGCCGTGCGGCTAAGAGCAGCGAGCTAATGCAGCCGTGCGGGCTTATCCTGAATGACTCAGCATTCTAGAACCATGCAAGGTGGAAAATTCTAGAACCCTCCTTCCTAATTAAGAAAAACGTGTTTCTTAATTAGGAAGGATCCCCTTCAGCCCTTATTTAATAAAAAACAGTTCCGGAATGTTTCCGGAACGCTGGGAAGGTCTGGGGAATTACCGGAAAACTTACCGAAATTGTCGGGAAAATTAACCGGAAGGCATGAGCCAGATTTGGGTACTTACAGAAGCCCCTCGGCAACGTCACTTGCAAGGCAAGTGGGGTTGTCGATAGAAAAGGATCCGATCTGGCGAATGCCGAGACGGATTAGATGACCGAGACGGTCGAGTGGCTGAACCTTTTGGAAGGCTACCTACGTATCCCGGAGGAATCAAGCCAGGCCGTAGTTCGGAATAGATCCGCTGGGGAATGGAGAAGAGAAACTGGTCTCTTGCTGGGGAAATAGAAGAGAAAATGACCTAGGAGGTCAAGCAATTGATCCTACTGGGGATATGCTAGGAGTGACCAAGGTGGTCAGATAACAAAGTCTCTTATGAGAGACTACTTCATCACTGAGGAGTGACGGGGAAAAAGGGTGACCAAAGTGGTCGGATGGCTGGACCTTTTATAAAAGGCTACCTACGTATCCCGGAGGAATCAAGCCTTGATCGTAGTTCGAGCTTTGACTGAATCGAAATGTTATTCTTCCAACTCGGAATAACGGAGATCGAAAGAGAGAGCGAAATGTCATTCTTCCACCTTGGAATGACGGAGATCGCGAGAGAGAGATCGAAATGTTATTCTTCCACCTTGGAATAACGAAAGATAGAGCGAAATGTCATTCTTCCACTTTGGAATGACGGAGATAGCGAGAGAGATCGAAATGTTATTCTTCCACCTTGGAATAACGGAGATCGAAAGATAGAGCGAAATGTTATTCTTCCACCTTGGAATAACGGAGATCGAAAGAGAGAGCGAAATGTCATTCTTCCACCTTGGAATGGCGGAGATCGCGAGAGAGATTGAAATGTTATTCTTCCACCTTGGAATAACGGAGATCGAAAGATAGAGCAAAATGTCATTCTTCCACCTTGGAACGACGGAGATCGCGAGAGAGATCGAAATGTTATTCTTCCACCTTGGAATAACGGAGATCGAAAGATAGAGCGAAATGTCATTCTTCCACCTTGGAATGACGGAGATCGCGAGAGAGATCGAAATGTTATTCTTCCACCTTGGAATAACGGAGATCGAAAGATAGAGCGAAATGTCATTCTTCCACCTTGGAATGACGGAGATCGCGAGAGAGATCGAAATGTTATTCTTCCACCTTGGAATAACGGAGATCGAAAGATAGAGCGAAATGTCATTCTTCCACCTTGGAACGACGGAGATCGCGAGAGAGATCGAAATGTTATTCTTCCACCTTGGAATAACGGAGATCAAAAAATAGAGCGAAATGTCATTCTTCCACCTTGAAATGACGGAGATCGCGAGAGAGATCGAAATGTTATTCTTCCACCTTGGAATAACGGAGATCGAAAGATAGAGTGAAATGTCATTCTTCCACCTTGGAATGACGGAGATCGCGAGAGAGATCGAAATGTTATTCTTCCACCTTGGAATAACGGAGATCGAAAGATAGAGCGAAATGTCATTCTTCCACCTTGGAATGACGGAGATCGCGAGAGAGATCGAAATGTTATTCTTCCACCTTGGAATAACGGAGATCGAAAGATAGAGCGAACTGTCATTCTTCCACCTTGGAATGACGGAGATCGCGAGAGAGATCGAAATGTTATTCTTCCACCTTGGGATAACGGAGATCGAAAGATAGAGCGAAATGTCATTCTTCCACCTTGGAACGATGGAGATCGCGAGAGAGATCGAAATGTTATTCTTCCACCTTGGAATAACGGAGATCGAAAGATAGAGCGAAATGTCATTCTTCCACCTTGGAACGACGGAGATCGCGAGAGAGATCGAAATGTTATTCTTCCACCTTGGAATAACGGAGATCGAAAGATAGAGCGAAATGTCATTCTTCCACCTTGGAATGACGGAGATCGCGAGAGAGATTGAAATGTTATTCTTCCACCTTGGAATAACGGTGATCGAAAGATAGAGCGAAATGTCATTCTTTCACCTTGGAATGACGGAGATCGCGAGAGAGATCGAAATGTTATTCTTCCACCTTGGAATAACGGAGATCGAAAGATAGAGCGAAATGTCATTCTTCCACCTTGGAATGACGGAGATCGCGAGAGAGATCGAAATGTTATTCTTCCACCTTGGAATAACGGAGATCGAAAGATAGAGCGAAATATCATTCTTCCACCTTGGAATGACGGAGATCGCGAGAGAGATCGAAATGTTATTCTTCCACCTTGGAATAACGGAGATCGAAAGATAGAGCGAAATGTCATTCTTCCACCTTGGAATGACGGAGATCGCGAGAGAGATCGAAATGTTATTCTTCCACCTTGGAATAACGGAGATCGAATGATAGAGCGAAATGTCATTCTTCCACCTTGGAACGACGGAGATCGCGAGAGAGATCGAAATGTTATTCTTCCACCTTGGAATAACGGAGATCAAAAGATAGAGCGAAATGTCATTCTTCCACCTTGGAATGACGGAGATCGCGAGAGAGATCGAAATGTTATTCTTCCACCTTGGAATAACGGAGATCGAAAGATAGAGCGAAATGTCATTCTTCCACCTTGGAATGACGGAGATCGCGAGAGAGAATGCATTTTGTAAAGAAGTAAGAAGGACTCAATTATTTTTGTAAAGAAAGTGGGATGTACCCGATAATTTTTTTGTAAAAGAAGTGGGACGTACCCGATAATTTTGTAAAAGAAGTGAATTAAAAATGCCAAAGGCAAATAAAATGAGCCACAGGGGTAAATTTGTAAAATAAGCCTCGGGGGCACTGGAGGGAAAATTTGATTGAAAATGATTGGAAATGCCAGGTGCACAAAGGGTAAAACAGGCCTATGGGGGACAAAATTGTAAGATTGAGCCTTCAGGGGCAAAAATTGTAAAAACCAGCCACATGGGCTTAGTATGTCGCGCGACCTAGTATGCCATGTGGCCAGGTTTGTCGCGTGACATACATAGCCTGAACTGTACTTTTCATAGCCTTTGGAATTGGACTGAAATTGCCGATACGAGTTGGAATTGGGTGACCAAAGAGGTCACCTACCTGGTCCCCTCGGGGCAATGGCAAAGAGATATTGGTCCCTTACTATAAGGATGGAAACGGGGTGACCTAGGAGGTCAAACGGCCAATCCTACTAGGAATGTGCCAAATATAAAAAAAGAGGGTGACCAATGTGGTCAGATAGCTAGACTTTTATTGAAGAATGGAGAAAGGAAAAGATGACCAACGTGGTCGGATGGCTGAACCTTTATGAAAGGCTACCTACGTATCCCGGAGGAATCAAGCCTTGATCGTAGTTCAAGCCTCATCTAGACAGTTAGGAACGATGTCTAGGATTTTCGACGTTTTGACAATTAGGAAACTGTCGCCTGGTGTTATCTCGTTATAACGGAAGTAACGAAGGCGCTTTTGGGAGAAAACGTTATCATTAGCAATTGGCACGTTACTTGAGCCTAGGGATGATTTTTTTCTTTTCTTGGAAGCAAGGGACTGGGTCTGGATATACATATGGAATGTATTTTGGAAAAATATTGAAGACGGGTTTCAAGCAAGTGGGGTCGTATCCCTTGGGAGCGGACTGAACTGCTGTTGTTGCTGAGATGTTGTCAACGCGGACTGGAATTCCCTCTTGGGCTGAGACTGGGTTTAAACCTCGGGTCTCGATGAATGTTCCTTTCTCACACTCTGGCATTTGAAGCTGATGCTGACAGGCTTTTACAACCAAAGACTAAAACAGATGTTGAAATGACCAAACATCTCTTCTAGGGATGGATGCGACTTATCGGAGCCCCGGTCTGAGGAAAAACTTTCTGCAAAACCCCATGTCTTACTAAAGCAAGGAAAGATCCTTTCATTGGCAAAGCCCCGGTTGGATGAACTGAGTAGGCAAAGTTTTAGGTTATGAACAAGTGACTTGGTGAAGCCCCAATCTGATGACCTAACAAAATTCCAATATGATTGGTACTGCGGAAGTGATCCTGAGGTTGATCTGAACAAAACTGAATCCATCTAGGGACCTAGTGAAGAACCCGATGCGAACCCCAAAAATGACTAAAGAAGCCCCAGTCTAAAGAAATGGCTTGGCAAAGCCCCAGACTTGAAGAGTTTCAAGGCAGCCCTAATGCGAATTGTAGCAGAAGAGGAAAGACCTATCTTTTTTTTTTTATTTAGTCAATCAGTCAACCTTAGACAAAGAGAAGAATTTTAGGAAGATATATACATGCAGGGGCATATTTTTCGAAAGGTGGGAATAGATTCCGATTTTGTGTTATTTTGATGGCCTTATTCGATGTAGGCACAAAAACTCGCTCTAGGTTTGACTCTTTTGAGAGAGTATAAGCGTAGAGAGGTTGATAAAAGTGTATGGAAGCCCCTGCTGACAGAAAATCAGTGTTTAGCACTATTTTTCCTAAGATGTAGAAAAGGAAGACTTGTCAAGACATCTGAAAACTTGTTTTATTTACAATGATCACAAGATTGCTTAAAACCCTTTATTAATGTTCGGGTTATTTAACCACTAATCTCGATATGAACAAACATTCTTATTAGTCATGAGGAGAAAGTCAACCAATGCCGCGGATCAAGAAAGGTTTGTGTATAGGGAGGTCATTGATGAGACCGGGTTTTCTGGGATCTGACTGTGTCTATGGGAGAGGTTATCCGATGAGACCGGATTTTCTGGGATTTGACTGTGCTTATGGGAGAGGTTATCCGATGAGACCGGATTTTACGGGATTTGATGCTTATGACCGGACCATTCTTTGGTTGCCTACGTTCCCCTCATTGTGAGGAGCTCAGGTCGCCGTAGTTCGGCCTTGGCCGGACTGTTTTGGGAAATGGGATTTGTGGTTCCTTTAGTGAAAAGGCTAGGATGAGATGATGAGGCGTGGGCCTCGAGATGATTCCTTGACCAAGTCATTCTTGGACGGCTGCTTCTGATTGCTTCTTCTTTCATTGGGGGAGAAAGGATTTGCACGTGCCTATGAGCTTATGAAATGCTTCTGGCTTTGCTTCGACCACCCCATTGTTATCGACAACTTTCATTCTCTGAGCTTTGATCTTGCCTGTCCGTCAAGCTTTTGATTGGTGACGCTGAGTCCTTGGCCTCATTTTTTTTCTTTTATTTTTTATGTGCAACCCTTTTTTTTTTGCCTAGATTGCCCTTTTTTTTCGGATTTTCAGCCTAGCTGGGCATTACTCTTTTTGCACCAAGATTTTTTTTTTTATATGTGCAACCCTGTTTTTTGCCTAGACTGCCCTTTTCTGGGATTTTCAGCCTAGCTGGGTATTACTCTTTTTGCACTACCCATTTTTTTTCTTTTATTTTCTAAAGCACCCGAGGACCAAGGCGAGCCCCTGCTTGAACATTCTTGATATCCTTGAGGTCTAAGCCAAGCTCCTAGGTTGTTGCCGACACGGGGTCAATTTTTTGAAGCTGAGTGGCCTTTTGCTGTCCCTTGATGATGCCGCCGTCGTTGACTTGGTCAAGGTGATGGGGAGGACATGGTTTGGGAAAGTGTATGGCTTTGATGAAGGCCTTTTGTGGGGTGAGGAAAGTGTATGGCTTGATGGCATTAGTTGACTTTCTCACACTGATTAATCAAAATGTTAACTATTTCGAGAGATTATTTGCTGAGCAATGCAAGTGATCATATAAAATAAAACCATTTCATTGAATGTAATGTAGGTGTGCAAATAATGTCTTAAGTCTAGCAAGAAAAGAAGAAGACTCTTTTATAGAAAATTGAAGATTCATTACAATGTCCGTGGAGGACTTGATTGAAAGAGAAAAGTACTAGAACCTACGAAGGTTGACTGAGAGACTATTTTTCTTTTTTTCTTTTTTTTTTTTTTTTTTTTTTTTAATAATCTTGCTTAAGGATAGGTAGACCCTAGTCTAGCTACTCTTCGCTGGTTTGACTGCCAGGGAGCTCGAACTTTCCTTCATAGATCAGCCACTGAATTTCTTTCTTCAGATCCCAACACTTGTCTGTCACGTGACCATAATGCTTGTGGTACTCACATGTTAGTACCCGGTCCGAAAAAAGGTAGTCCAAATACCTGGCCCGGTTAATATTAATTAAGAAACCCTAGCGAAACCCTAACCCTAAAAGCTCATTAATTCTTCCGTACCAGCGCCGTCGCTGTCAGCGTGGAAGGTACGCCAGTTGGAAGAGCCGATCGGCCCTTTGCCCGTGCATTGGCCGATCGACCCTTCTGTCCTAGAGCCGATCGACCCTTTAGAGGCCCAGCCCAAGTTCCGAGGTATTATAAATAGGGGTGCCCGGCTCCCCATATTCACACACAATTTTCTCCGGGAGAAGCGAGACCACACTTGCTTTACCCATAGTTCTTCTTTTTCCTCTCGAATCGTCAAGATTCGACCCCAAAGTCTTGCTACAATTGGTAAGACTCTCTTTTTTAATATTCTTGTCCTTTATTATTGTCTTTATTATTATTGTTTGCATGCTTAGTATATTTTAATTGCTTTATTTCTTGCTTATGCCATATATGCTAGATTTAGGGTTGTTTTAATATATTTAATTGTTCATAGCCGAGGATGATCTAAGGTTTCGCCCTAAGAAACCCAATGGATCTAGGAACTATTTCTTTCCTTCCACCTTAGTAATAATCGTCCCATGATCAACAATCCCCCAAGGATGAACGTTGATTAGTGCACCTTCCGAGGGCCTAACTCAAAGGTTCTAGGGTGTGATCATCTATTAATTCTTTCTCTCCCCTCCTCCTTATGCATGATCCCGCTTCTTCTATCTATTCCCGTAAACACCGCACACAACCAACACCCCACATGCTAGAAAGACCGATTCGTCGGGCAATAGGAGTGATAACGTTTCTTCTTCTGTTGTAACTTGACCCCCGAACCCAATTAACTGTTTAGCCTTTTTTCAAAGCTTTGGGCTATATCAAAGTGGCGTGGCGACTCTCAAACTTAAACTAATATTTTTAATATGGTTTAAAGCGAGTGTCACTAAATGAATATCCCATTTCGATCCGACTTTATATAATTATTTATTTTCAAACTTCCGAATGCGCGTTGCATCGGGACGGGGTATTCACAGTGGCGACTCCGCTGGGGACTGTTTTGAAATCTTTTCAAACTAAGTGGGTCAGACTTTCGTTTCTTTTAGTAGTGTTGTATTTTGCTTTCTTTTTATTTTCCTTACTCTTAACTGTTGCATTGCATGCATGCATTTCATGTAAATAAAAAAATCTTTCTCTTTTTTCTCTAAAAAAGGAATTAGATTTCTCTACCTCACACTACCACTAGAGTCCGTGTCACACTGCACAGACACCCTTTTACCCTTCGGAGAAGCCAAAGTGCGGGAAGTGTGGTGATCATGTCTCCTCCCTTCCGAGTCTCACTTGGCCATCCACTCATCAGTGCGCTTCGGCTGCACGGTGGGAGCCTAAAACCTAACCCTTGCGTCACCCACTTTTCTAGGAATACACTCCATATGACCGGTTGGTTTGACTAGCTTTTTTATATAGACAATTAATGGGGTCTTTATGCTAAGTCACCACGAACCAATGATAAGTCAAGATCTATCGAGAGATTAAAAGCACTAAAAATTGATTTCCTTTCAAAGGACGTGCTATGTGAGAACGAGTTATATATTGTTAAAAGATCTTGACCTATCATTGGTTTGCGGTACTTTTCATAAAAATCACATTATTTGTCTATACGAGAAGGTTAGTCGTTAGGATTCACCACTTTAGGATATTTAGTTAGTTGCGAAAAGGGGTATCCCTTCCAACCTTTGTAGGACTAAAATGTACAAAGCTTTTGTAAATAAAAATTTCAAGCTAGTACACTTTGCATTGAGTCAACCCCTCTCCTAAAACCGAGTCTTTTACGATACTTCCGCGAGCTAAGGTCGGGCCGCGTTCTTCATTCAACAATGACAACCTTGCCTCCCACTACTCCAAGCGCACCTTTGCCTCTGCACGCAACCGGCTCTACTCCGGTCACTTCAATGGAAGGTCCCGCCAACCCCGAGCTTCAATGACATTCCGCCTGCTCTGCACGCCTACTTTGCCGGTTTAACCATGAGGGTTGAGAAACTTGAAGAGCAGAATCGCACTTTGAAGAACCATAATCAAGAGCTGAAGGATCATTTTGTTGAGGAACTCAGTAAAAGGGGACACAAGGTTATCTTGATGGGGAATGAAAGTAGTCGATGTTGAAGATGAAACTGTCAATGCTCCTAATCCCGCCAATCCCAATGCACCTACCTTCCCTCTACCCAACTATGTTCCAAGCAACTACAATAATGTTCCACCACTGTCATGTATGGGAGCTCAAGCAAGTCCAAAAGACCCTATCAACCTCCACCGCCAACACACCCAAGGACCACTTTGCTAATCTACCCCCTCCCACTTTACCCTTCAATTATTCCGGCCACCATATCCCTACCTACTCCACCTCCCCTACCATCACTCAACCCCCAGCCATGCAGAACTCCAACATTGCTACGAGACCCGGCGTGTTAGCGTTGATTGAACAAGTGAAGGCATTGGCCAGAGCAAATGGGAAAGCAAGGTGTGTCCCCCATCAAGATGCTTAATCCGAGCAAAGTTGCACCCCTACCTCAAGATTTCAAGATGCCCAAGATGGCTATGTTTGGAGGAGTTACTTGCCCGAAGACACATTTAGACAGCTATACGTTGGCGATGAGGGCCAAGAGCTGTACACCCGAGCGAGATGGCGAGAATGTTCCATAGCACATTGGAAGGTTTGCTCTCCGTTGGTTTACGAAGTTGAATGAGGAGGAAAGGGACACATGGGACAAGGTTAGTAGGGTATTCTCGAAAAGTATCAAGCAAACATGGATTGGCAAGTGAATAGAGCTGATTTGGAGCACACGCTTCAAAAGAATGGAGAAGCGATTTATGACTTCTACAAACGTTGGAATGATAAGTTGAGCGATATTCAGTATCCGCCCAAGGAGAATGAACAGAAAGCAGATTTTTACAAGTGCTTGTTGCCGGACACAAGTTGGCGGTTGGTAATGGTTACTTTCCCAATCTTAGGGAAATGGTGGATTCGGGCGTACGTTATGAGAGTGGCATCACCGGAATCGCTCCACCAAAGGACACTTTGGGCCGCTAATAATTCATTCCGCTATAGAGCTCCCGCAAATACCGCAAAGAAAGAGCCCGTGGGGCAAGTAAATTATGTACAAGGGAAGCTGCTTTGGATGTTCAAGGCGTAATGAGGGGGAATAACAATGTTCACCGCGAGAGGGAAGTGTTTGACGATTTTGGAATGCCCAATGGGCAAGGTTTTTGAAGTACTAGTAAAGAAGGGCTTGGTCAAGCCGCTTGAGAATTATGAACCGATAAACCAAAGGGAAGGCTTAGATGCTTCTAAGTATTGCCACTACCACAAATACTGAGGGTCACACCACCGATTCACGCCTTCGGTTCAAACGGTTAGTGCAAGACTTGATTCGGCAAGGCAAGGTAGAAGCCGAAGTCTCCAAATGTTGTGGGGAATCCTCTCCCTAACAACAAGATCCACATGGTGGAAGGTAATTTTATCGGCTTGGTAGAGATGGAAGATGCTTTTGAGAAACCAGGGGCTGTCAACAGAAGATGTATTCTCGGCTATTGTCGAAAGGGATGGTTCGTGCCGAAATTCTCCGAGTATCTTTGGTTTTGCTTTGAAAAGGGCCGTGCGAAGCTCATCATTGAAGGGAAGGTAGAAAATCCTAGTAAGATAGTTGGTAGTGATATTGCTATGTTAGAGAAAGACCTCACTGATCCGATCAGTGCATTGTGACGGACGGTGAGGCGGTTGTGTCGGTTGTAATTTGAGTTCAATTTATAAAGAATTTTCTTGTTATATGCTTTGTCTTTTGAGGAAGCTGTCTAGAGAAGTTGCCTCGTTAAATGGTGATTATGTGGAAGAGAGTCCTAAACCTCTCTCGTTGGCTGAAATTCACGCGAAGTATCGATATGGAGAAGAATGGGGTTAGTCTACTCACGAGGTCCGGAAAGGTATATCAACCAGAAGATAAAGGGGCGAAGAAAGTGTTTGGTCCGAAAACTGAAGTAGTGAACCCTGATAAAGAAGACCCTATTCTCACGCAGCTGAAGCTAACTCAAGCCAATATATCCTTATGGTCCTTGCTAACGTCCTCGTATGCCCATAGGATGATGTTGGAACAGAATCTTGCTTTGCGACTTTGGTGTCGTCGATACAAAGCCGAGAAGATGTAACGCAGATGATCGGCAACATACACTTTGGGAATATCATTACATTTTCAGAGTTGGACATGTCGGAGTTTGGATCGGATCATAATGAACCACTGCACATTACTATTGAAGTCAACGGAAAAAGGTTGCCACGTATTTTCATAGATAACGGTTCTGCGGTAAACATACTGCCTTCCAGGATGATGGACGTCCTTGATCTAAGTCCCACAGATTTGAGACCTTCATTCATTCCGTGCGAGGATACGATTCCACTAGCCGGTCGGTGTTGGGAATAATCGGTTGCCCCTTACTTGCGGGACCACTACTATGATTCTTGAGTTTCAAGTCATAGACATACCTTCCACCTTCACCATGCTGCTGGGTAGGCCATGGTTGCATCAGATGAATGGAGTCCCCTCCTCATTGCATCAATGTGTGAAATTCCAGTCGGGCGATCAAGTGACAGTCATTTACAGCGATCTGGTAACATCTCAAGGAACAAGCACTGGGGGAAAGCCGGTCCTACAGATTCAACACGAAGAGGGTAGTTCAATGTTCAGCGGTTTTCAGCTAATAGCACAAGCACAAGTTTGCGCGGTGGACCTCACTAAAACATCGGACAGAGTACGGCCAGCTATAAGAATGATGAGAAACATGGGATTTGTACCAGGACTGGGTCTTGGCAGTCATCTCCAAGGACCCACGAAAATAGTGGAGGCTATTGATCACCGCAGCCACCAAGGTCTAGGCTACGTCCTTACTCCCGAAGATAAAGCCGAGATGGAAAGAATTGAATACATCAAAAGGGTGAAGCTGCCCTACCAACAGCGAGAGATGAGGCCATACCGCCTTTCCCTCAATAGTTACTTTGTCAAGGAGGGTGAAGAATTCTCTTGCATGGAGTTTAGTGAGCCATGGTTTGATCACACAGGCAGGCTTCAGAAAGGTTTCGAAATCTTCAGGGATACAGAAGTTGATAGGTCAAAGCTGAAGACGGTTCTCATGGATCCGCGTCAGAAGAGAGGCAAGGTTGTCACGGATCCAGCCGGTACGTCATCAAGACCGAAGATGGGTTGGCCGATCGGCTAGGGCGGTATCTTTGGATGAGCCGATGGTTGAGAACATTGCGGTTTCGCAGGATGCGAGAAGAATGGGATGGTCGAACTGTTGCGGCATTTGGGGAATCTGAATATAGAAGACGATATGGTTGCGATCATTGGGCGAGAGATGGCGGACGATACAGATCCAAGGACGTTGGTGACACCCATGGTTGGAAAGTCAAGAATTGGTGCGTATTTGGCGGACAGTAGCCACGAAGGAATACATGGTTGAAGAGTTGGGACTGATGCCTCCTCCCGTCGAGTCTCCCCCTGATTCCCCCAAGTCCTCTGTTTCTTCAGAGTCGTCTGTTTTGTTTGAGTCTGATGTGTTTTCTTTTGAGTTTGAGTCGTCTTCCAAGTCTGATGACCTCACGTCAGAAGACTATGAGTTAGTTGCAAATGTTGTTTTCCCTTTCGCTATGAATGAAAAACTAGATCTTTCTGAGTATCCCCTCATAGCCAATCTTCTTAATGATAAATTAACTAAAAATAATGCTCAACTTAATCAAATTAACCTAGTTAATAATGACTCATTAGAAGAAGCGGACACACTAAACAATGAATACATTAAAGAAATTTCTAAGCAAGTTATCAATCAAAAGGAAGGTCGGGCCCAAGCTGCCGATGAGGTGTTATCACGTATTAATTTGGGAACGGAAGAAGAGCCGAGAGAGACACAGATTGGAAGCTTCTTCGAAGGGACTGAAAGGGAAGCGTTGATTGAGCTGCTTAAAGAATATTCGGATGTGTTCGCATGGTCATACAAGGATATGCCGGGGCTGGATAACTCGATAGTGGAGCACAGAATACCACTCACACCAGACGCCAAGCCTGTCAAGCAGAAATTGCGCCGCATTAAGCCGGAATGGTCTCTGCAAGTTAAAGAAGAGATAGAGAAGCTCCTCCGAGTGGGTTTTATCAGAGTTATTGAGTATCCGACGTGGTTATCTAATATTGTGACGGTCAGTAAATCGAATGGCAAGGTTAGAGTTTGTGTTGACTTCCGAGATCTCAACAAGGCTAGCCCAAAGGACGACTTCCCGTTGCCCAATATCGACATGCTAGTAGATGCCACTGCTAACTACGAGGTCAAGTCTTTTGTAGATGGTTTCGCAGGATATAATCAGATCAAGATGGCAGAGGCGGACCAAGAGAAGACGGCTTTCACTACACCATGGGGAACATACTGTTACACTGTAATGCCATTCGGATTGAAAAATGCAGGGGCTACATACCAGAGAGCGGTCACAGCGTTATTCCATGACATGATCCATAAGGAGATTGAGGTGTATGTCGACGATATGATCATTCATTCCAAGGGGTCAGACGGCCAAGATTTCATTGATTTGAGGAAGTTCTTCGATTGCATCGCGTGAGCACGCAATGCGTCTGAATCCTGCCAAGTGTACATTTGGGGTTATTCGAGGAAAGGTCCTGGGCTATATGGTCACCGAACGAGGAATTGAGGCAGACCCAAGGAAAATTCAAGCCATCATGGAGATGAAGCCACCACGCACAGAAAAAGAAGTTAAGGGATTCATGGGACGGTTACAGTACATCAGCCGCTTCATTAATCAATTAACTACCATGTGTGAACCGATTTTCAGACTGATGAAGAAGACCGCAAGTATAGATTGGGACTGGAAGTGTCAAGAAGCCTTTGAAGAAATCAAGAGATACTTGGTCAATCCCCCTATCCTTCGCCCCCCGCATTCGGAGAAACCGTTGCTATTGTACCTAACAGTAACTGATACAGCCGTTGGGGCTATGCTGGCACAAGAAGCCAAGGACTCTCGGGTGGAGAACGCCGTTTATTTTGTTAGTCGAAAGTTGCAAGGGAGTGAGCTAAACTACTCAGCATTGGAAAAGACCTGCACCGGGCTAGTTTGGGTGGTTAATAAGCTCAAGCATTACTTGGCAGCGCATCCGATTCTGCTAGTGTCGAAGATGGATCCAATTAAGTATTTGTTTGACAAGCCTTCTTTGTCCATGAGATTAGCCAAATGGTCGGTATTTCTGGGGGAATTCGATATCACCTATGTGCCGAGAAAAGCAGTTAAAGGGAGAGCCATGGCGGATCATTTAGCAGAGTTTCCAAGTACAGAAGAACAGGGGCTTGAACCGGAATTTCCAGACGAGGGGATTTTTAACATTGATACGGAAGAGAGATGGCAACTATTCTTTGATGGGGCCGCGAACAAGAGGGGCAGCGGAGTAGGAATCCTTTTGGTCGATCCCAAAGATGAGCACACCCCCATCGCCATCAAGCTGAATTTTACAACCACCAATAACGCGGCTGAATATGAGGCATGCATAGCCGGTTTAGAAGCAGCCTTGGAGCGTAATGTAAAGGAGTTGGAGGTATACGGAGATTCGGCTTTAATTATCAATCAGACGTCTAAGAAGTGGAAGACTGTTGACCCCTACTTGCAACAGTATCAGACTCATATGGAAGAGCTAGTCAAGCAATTTAAGGAAGTGACATTCCATTATCTACCCGAGAGACGTAAATAGATTTGCCGACGCTTTAGCTACACCGGCTTCTTTGGTCGAGATCCCTCACGGAATGTCTGTAAAACCGTTCAGAGTTGGCCGAAGAGAGAACCCCGCTTACTGCTACGAAGCCTACTGCTGCGAGATTCAAGCTGACATTGAGGAGAATAAGGATCCGTGGTACACACAAATCTATGAGTATCTCAAGAAGGGTGATGTGTCTTTTCTAGGAGACGTGAAAGCCAATAGCTTTGCGTGCATTGAAACGATTGGCCTGGACAGTTTGTTCTACTAGATGATATGTTGTACAAAAGACACTACGATGGTCTCCTGTTACTCTGTGTAGACGCGAAACGAGCAGAAGTGATCATGGAAGAAGTACACGACGGTTTGTGCGGTCCACACATGAATGCCAGAATGTTGAGACAGAAAATCACATGGTTGGGTTATTATTGGGTCACTATAGAAGCCGATTGCATCCAGTTTGTGCGGAAATGTCCCAAATGCCAAATGTGTTCCAATTTGAACCATGTACCCCCTCACGAGTTGTATAGTATGGTAACCCCTTGGCCATTTGCGACATGGGGGATTGATGTGATTGGCAAGGTTACACCGCCGGGAAGCAATGGGCATTGTTTTGTATTAGTAGCAGTGGATTACTTCACCAAGTGGATCGAGGCAAAATCTTACAAGGTATTGACTTCCAAAAAGGTGGCACAGTTCATTAAGGAAGACATCATGTGCAGATATGGAGTACCAAATGAGATTATTTCAGACAATGGATCCCACTTCGGCGGAGATTGTGACAGATTACTGGCGGAGTTCAAGATTACCCGGCACAAGTCTTCCCCTTATAGGCCTCAGACCAACGGAGCAGTCGAGGCAGCTAATAAAACGATTGAGCAGATAATCAGAAAGACAGCAATTCGAGGTAGGGACTGGCCCGAGAAACTACCATTGGCACTTTGGGGATATAGAACTTCCGTTCGTACAGCTACAGGCGAAACTCCTTTTGCTTCCGACATATGGGATGGAGGCAAGACTTCCGTTGAGTTGGAAGTCCCGTCTTTGAGGATCTTATTAGAAAATCAAGTAGCGTAAGTTGAATGGCTCCGCAGCCGATATGATCACTTGGCCACACTTGATGAGCGTAGGCTCAAAGCCATGGAACACATCCGAGCCTATCAAAGACGGACAAAGAAGGGCTTTCAACAAAAAGGTGCAGCCCTTAGATATTAAGGAAGGAGATTTGGTTTTGAAGCAAAGAACTCCCCAACAAGTTCAATCCTCTTGGGAAGTGGGCCCCTACATGGACCGGCCCGTATGTGATCAAGAAGATATTTTCGTGGAGCAGCTTAAAATGGCAGATCTGGATGGTAACGAATTCAAGGAGCCCACCAACCTCGCAAGCTCGCACGCTACTATGATTAAGCTCTTCCACCCCTCTAAATAAAAAAAAAAAAAAAAAAAAAAGGACGCAAAAAGAAGCCCGCTAGATTGAAAACCCGCAAAGGGCGGTCTAGCAATAAAAGAAAGGGTGCGTTCAAAAGCTCGCTAGATTGGAAACCCGTAAAGGGCGGTCTAGGCAAAAGTTAGAGCAAATAAAATAAAAATTGTCCCGCTTCTATCTTCCCTTTCTAAAAATAGTAGCTTGATGAAAATGAACTACGACGACCTGAGCCCCTTGGTTCTCATTGTAAAAGGGGAACGTAGGCAGCCTTAATCGGCGCGGTCCAAAAAATAAATAAAAATCCAATCTGTTTTTTCTAAAGAAATAAACTTTTTTCATTCCCACAATCAATGCTTGATTACACTTATTTGATGAGTCTAAGCTCGACTATACTAATGACTAAATAACTTGCAAAGAAACTAAAAAATTAAAAGACAAAATAAATAACTAATGTGTCTGCATATGACTGTGGATGGATACTCGGACATATAAGGTCTACTCCTTGGCACTAGGCCCCTCATCTCCGTCCTTCTTCTTCTTGGCAGCTCGTCGAGTCGGTTTCTTCTTATTCTCTCTCTTAAAATAAGGCGAATACTTCTTCTTCAATGGGGGAACCTCCTCGATCGCCTTACCCTTCAACTTCCGCTCTATCCTCTTGGGAGGATTCTCCTCCACTGTGTCTAGAGAAATCCCCAAAGCCTCCTTGTCTCTGAGAAAACGGCTCGAAGATATGTTAGGAACCAATCTCCGTCTCAAGTCATACAAAGTCTCCCTCATCGGTCCCAAGTTTTCTTCATACCATGTCAAATAAGCATGCGACAAATGAGTGCTAAGTGGTCCGCCGTGCAAGATAGACTCGTGGCATCCCATGAGAACTCCATAAGCTTACCATCAAAACCGAAACACCAACGTCCATTGGAAGGACTTTGGCAGAATCATCAAACTCAGAAGTGCCCCAAGTTGGAGGACGGACCTGCTCCATGCCATATTGCCGAAGTACCCGCTCTGCATAGTAAAAGGTGGTAGTCTCAAAAGCTGGTACACGAATCAGGCATTGCCCTAGCTGAAGGCTCCGAATGAAGGAAAGGCCCCAATGATGTACTCGCCAATGAATCCTATCAGTATCCACCTCCGCCAAATACATCTTCCACTCCCGTTCTGACAAGTCGGAAAGCGGAGCAATCTTCCTCCTACAACCATGAAACCAAGGCCTAACACTCGAAGGGGGAATCTCTAGAACAAAAAGTCGATCCTCGAGCCACGTAGTCAGTAATTTGGCACTGCCCCTAGTCATAAGCGGAGCACCCCTAGCTATCTGAGATATACCATGAAGCGTCTCGCCCAAGAGAACCGGAATGATGCTCCTCCCCGAACGAGCCTGATCAACCATATCCAAGCATCCACTGGTAGCTACACCCACATAAGGAGAAAACAAAACCTTGGAAAATAAGCAGAGGGCCAGGCAATCCAAGGCAAAATCCGAGTCGAAGTCATCACCATGAGCAAATCTCCCCGGCAAATCACAGATATCTATGTCTACACCTTCAACCAAACCTCTAACCACAGCTGTAGGGAGGTGCAGAAATTTGGCCACCCTTGTCACCAACGGAACTCGATCCTGTGGAACCGCTATCAAACTGACAGCACCCCCTCCACACAGAGCAAGAAAATCCTCGTAGGTGGGTGTAATCTCGTTGTCAGAGAAGTTGAAAACATGACTCGATTCATCCCAAAAAGCAAATGCAAACATGTAAAAGATTCCAATTGGGATGCATGGGCAAAAGGGACCAAACACACTTCACCCCAAAACGTTTATCAAAAGCATGACGGACGGAACGAGGTACCTTGGATACCCAAACGGCCAAATCACTCTCAAAATTGTTTTGCTTCTCCATCAAGACGGAGGGATGAGAATTCATCGTGCTTGTCCACTCAGGAAAAAGAGAACAAGACGAAGAAGAGAACAATGTTAAGAGAGAAAAGAAATTGTGCGTGGTACCCGACTACCGACAAAGGGTTTATATAGGTTTTGGTGTCAAAATCCGTACAGAAAAGGACAAGAAAGAAATCCGTGCAGCAGAAAAGGAGGGCCGATCGCCCATCATTCGAATTACAACCGCCGCCTTTTCAAAGATAGGGCCGATCGGACCTTAATATTGGGCCGATCGGACCTTTAATATTGGGCCGATCGACCCTTTGGTCTCTCCAGAAGACGGCTCAACTTCAGCAGCTTTTGCAAATCTCAAGGCCCCACTTTTTGTTCTTTTATTTTTTATCTTTATTCTTTATTTTTTTTATTGTTATTTTCTATTTTCAATTTTTTTTACTTTACTTTATTTTATTTCATTTTGTCCTCATTTTGTCCAATGCAAAGGTACAAAAATAGATAATATCCACAAATAGAAATGTACATAAATGGAAAAGACTAACTTTTATATATATATTAAATCCATAAACTAGTACATAAACCGCCGCTACATCGGAGTCAAGATAAAATCTAGAGTCCGCATGCTCCTATTTTTCCCTACAGTACTACATAAAAATAAAAATCCTAATGACTCCCTACGGGAAGTCGAGGCACGGCCGCGAGAAAATCCGGACGTCGAGCTACCCTCACCCCGGGAGCGCCGTCTCCACCGTGCCGCATCCACATCTACCGATCTCCGGATTGGCAAGAAAGCGCCGCCACAAAGACTCCTCAACAGACGGGAGCCAGTACATTACCGTGCCTCACCGACCGCACATAAGACTCCCGAGTGACCCGAAAAATCAAAGGGCGAGAGTTACATCACGCCTAAAGTATAAGTACCGTAAATGAAGAGGAAAGGTAAAAGGCATACCCCGCCAAAGACCACCGGGAGGAAGATGAGCACCCTCGACCTCGTCGCCTCTCGCTGGGTGTCAAGTCTACCCTCACCTCCCCATCGGCCATATGTACAAAGAAGTGGTCGGGAAATGGAGGCATATCTACTATCTCGGGAGGTGGAGCACCCATCTGCTCAGAATAACCGGATCCCGCTCCCCATACTACAGCTGAGCCTCCGCAAGAGCCCGCCGCACCACCCGCGGTGATCTCGTATAAAGAGCTACAAAATCTACGTAAGGCATGTCAAGGCGGAAGTGATGAGCTGGGACCCCATACAGGTACTCCATCCTCCCTAGCCGGTCCGGATACCACATATTCTTGGGAGGATGTCAGGCGCATAAAGAGGAGCCCACGCATGGTGCCGTTTCGACACCCGCTCGCCCGCATACATCTCGCTTCAAGAAGCAATCCAACCAGCTAGCCTCAAGGGAAGCAGAATATCCCGAACGGCACCAACAAATTTCTCGTAAGCCTCGGGAGACCAAGGGAAGAGTAAAAGCTCAGTCTACTGGGACCATCAAACACAAATTTCTCAAATCGTATTCGCGAACCGTCTTCGGATATCCCTCAACCCGGTTCTCCTTCCTCCAAGATCCGCAAGACGGGCACATCCCGAGTCTGGTCCCGTAAGGTGAACGGCGCAACGCCGAAAATCTCATAAACCCAACCTGCAAAAGACAGAAAAGCAGATATTTAAGACAAAAAAAAAAAAAGTGACGAGTAAGGGGTAATGAAAATGACAAGAGCTAGCATACCTCCAGTACAAAGTGGAAAGCATCGAAAGAAGAGGTGTTGGACCTCGAGACAAGTGTCAAGGGCCCGGCATACTCACCAAGCCGGCCCCTCCCCAGAAATGTATCGCACTAAGTCCAAATCGACAAGGCGCCCAATAAAGAGAATCGGCACACCGGGCCCGAGTTGGGAAAGAGGGCCACCGATAAGCCGCACTGCAGGAATCCCTGACAAGTGCGTCCATCCCATACCGACCGACTCGTATCGATCGATAGCAGCCTCCACAAGCTTGTACAGCCTTCCCCGCGTCAACACCGAAATTCCCTCGGGCCAACGCTAGCACCGAACAGTGAATCTCGACGAGCCTCGTCGAATGTAAAGTCTCGTCAAAAGGCAACACTACATCCGTAAACCTCAACCCGGCGAGGACGGCAAAGTCGCAGGGAGTGATCGTAGTCTCACCCCAACTCGTATGAAAAGTATGTGTCGTGTCCCACCAAAACTCACGACACACCTTCACCACAAAGCATTACACTTCCGGTCCGACTCCATCGCCGCAACCATATCAAAGAAGGGGCCCAACCCCAAGTTCCACACCATCTCGCGAGGACCACCCTCACCGGCCGGCAAAAGTGCCCATGCCTCACCAACCGCCTTAAGGGAACTACGTCCCTTCATCTTCTTCATCTCGCAGTAAACACAAAGACAGTATGTGTCATTACTCGCATTTTAAATAAAAATACTTTGCACATGTATCAATTATTATGTTGTTAAATAAAAATTGTACCTCATCCCGACGCGGATCGGAGACCAAATGGATCCATGAAAATCTCAGCCCGCATAAAAGTCCGCCCGGTTGTGCAATAGAACGAACAGCCTCGAAGGCCGATAGTTACGCGAAGCTCGCCGCCTCCTAGCCTCGCATTCCCGCCTCGGCTACTCCTGGCCACTCTCCCCGCATCAACATCCACCTCCTCTTCATCATCATCACCACCATCATTCCCACCATTCCCGCCATGGCCACCACCGTTGCCGCCATACCCACCGCCATCACCACCACGGGCCGCGCCGCCAAAGACCGCCGCCATAACCGCCACCACCGCGCCATGGCCGCCACCTCCATAACCACCTCCAAAACCACCACCCATATCACCAAAACCGCCCCTAAAGCCGCGTAACTACGGCTACCCCCGGCGCCATAACCACTAGCTCCAACTTCTCCCCCATAACCATGAAAACCGCCTATACCTCCGGTGTATGAGCCCAGCGGTGAATAATCCGGTTGATTGAGCAATCGTTCCAAAGCTGCGACGTCGGGATCCACGGCAAAGCGTAAATCTCGGCACAAATCAAAGAATTTTTCCGGCAAGAAACCTTCAAGAACTCGGCTAGAAGGAAGAAGTTCGTGAGGAAGAAGAAGAAAGTGATTTGGAGAAGAAGAGTACCTGGCTCTTAAGGCCGATCGGCGGCTATTTTTAGCCAATGGGATTCAAGGGCCGATCGGCCCTCCCATTTTGTGCTTCTTTCGCCTGATCCAACGGCCAAGATCTCTCCCTGGTGACCCCGATCCTCGTCAAATGGCCCAAATAATCGTGAGCATAGGCCGATCGGCCTTCGGCCTAGGGCCCGACGCGTGCGGTCCTCTTGGGCCAGAGTGAGCGAGAGTTGGACCGTTGAATTATTACTCCCCTTCCCGAGGAACTCCTCCTTTTCAAAATAAATTCTCCCATTTTCAAAAATTCCCCCATTTTCAAAACATAACCGTTTTCAAAAACCCTTTTTTTAAATAATTCCTTTTTTCTTTTTTTTTTTATTTATTTCATAAATTCCAAACTTTTTTGTTTAGATTAATATTTTTTCGGGATGACTCCCGCAGAAGTCAAAATTATCAAATCTTTGGGTGACTCCCCGGACAGTCAAATCTTTGGGTGACTCCCTGACAAATAAATCTTTGGGTGACTCCCTGACAGCCAAATCTTTGGGTGACTCCCGTACAAATAAATCTTTGGGTGACTCCCGTACATCAAATCTTTGGGTGACTCCCGTACTGATAAATCTTTGGGTGACTCCCCTGACAAATAAATCTTTGGGTGACTCCCTGACAGCCAAATCTTTGGGTGACTCCCGTACATAAATCTTTGGGTGACTCCCCGTCAGAGTCAAATCTTTGGGTGACTCCCTGACAAATAAATCTTTGGGTGACTCCCTGACAAATAAATCTTTGGGTGACTCCCGACAGTCAAATCTTGGGTGACTCCCCTGACAAATAAATCTTTTGGTGACTCCCGTGCAGTCACGTATCCTTGACGCCACACATCCGCCATTCTCGGGTATTAAAAACGCCCACTCTTTTGAACTACGACTTGGCTTGATTCCTTTTTAGGGATACGTAGGTAGCCCGACATGGGTCCAGCCACTTGACCTATCCGGTCATCCTTTTGCGACTCAGCTCGAGTCCAATCCCTTGCATCCGCAAGATCACTCTTCTTACCTCCTGAAATCCCTTTTTTCAGGACGGATCCTATTCTTTTATCGTCGACCCCACTTGTCTTACAAGAAGCGTCGCCGAGGGGCTACTGTTAGTACCCGGTCCGAAAAAAAGGTAGTCCAAATACCTGGCCCGGTTAATATTAATTAAGAAACCCTAGCGAAACCCTAACCCTAAAAGCTCATTAATTCTTCCGTACTGCGCCGTCGCCGCCGTGGAAGGTACGCCAGTTGGAAGAGCCGATCGGCCCTTTGCCTGTGCATTGGCCGATCGACCCTTTTATTTAGAGCCGATCGACCCTTCTGTCCTAGAGCCGATCGACCCTTTAGAGGCCCAGCCCAAGTTCCGAGGTATTATAAATAGGGGTGCCCGGCTCCCCATATTCACACACAATTTTCTCCGGGAGAAGCGAGACCACACTTGCTTTACCCATAGTTCTTCTTTTTCCTCTCGAATCGTCAAGATTCGACCCCAAAGTCTTGCTACAATTGGTAAGACTCTCTTTTTTAATATTCTTGTCCTTTATTATTGTCTTTATTATTATTGTTTGCATGCTTAGTATATTTTAATTGCTTTATTTCTTGCTTATGCCATATATGCTAGATTTAGGGTTGTTTTAATATATTTAATTGTTCATAGCCGAGGATGATCTAAGGTTTCGCCCTAAGAAACCCAATGGATCTAGGAACTATTTCTTTCCTTCCACCTTAGTAATAATCGTCCCATGATCAACAATCCCCCAAGGATGAACGTTGATTAGTGCACCTTCCGAGGGCCTAACTCAAAGGTTCTAGGGTGTGATCATCTATTAATTCTTTCTCTCCCCTCCTCCTTATGCATGATCCCGCTTCTTCTATCTATTCCCGTAAACACCGCACACAACCAACACCCCACATGCTAGAAAGACCGATTCGTCGGGCAATAGGAGTGATAACGTTTCTTCTTCTGTTGTAACTTGACCCCCGAACCCAATTAACTGTTTAGCCTTTTTTCAAAGCTTTGGGCTATATCAAAGTGGCGTGGCGACTCTCAAACTTAAACTAATATTTTTAATATGGTTTAAAGCGAGTGTCACTAAATGAATATCCCATTTCGATCCGACTTTATATAATTATTTATTTTCAAACTTCCGAATGCGCGTTGCATCGGGACGGGGTATTCACATCACAGAACTTGGTCCTGTCAACTCTACTTGGGTTTCTTGGCTTATAATTCTCGAGAGGTGTGAGAAGGCCTCGTTTCACCAAATCATCGAAAACTTTGCTCATGGGCATCCCAAAATTATCAGGCTGACGTTTCTGACCTTGCACTTCCCGAATCGACCTCTTACCATAGCTTTCTGTTTTTGGCCCATGGAGGTTCTCGAGCTTCCCATCTTCTATCAACTTCTGGATCTCATACCTCAAATAGGTGCAATCATCAGTGTCGTGTCCAGGGTATTGATGGAAAAGACAATGCTTAGACTCATCCAACTGAGCATTGTGGTTCCTGGGCTTCCAATTTTCCAATGGCTTTATCAGCTTTTCTTTCATCAGTTTTTCCAAAGATCTTGCTTAAAGGCATCTCCGCATTGTCAAAATGAAGGGAGCGGGGTTTTCGGGAGACATTGCTGTTCTCCAGGCTTGGATTTCCATTGTCCAGTTGGTTCCACTGTTGGATTTGGCTGAAGGAAGCTACGACACCCTTTCCTTTGTGAGGAACTGGTGCTGAGCTGGGTACGGTTGCTGCTTGGTACTGATGGCATTGGGTTATGCTTGGTGGAGTCATTTCCTTGCCTGGTTCGACATCTTGGGTCAAGGGAGTATTGATACTCATCATGAGGTCAAGCTTCTCTTGCATTTGTTTCACTTGCTCCATCAGTATTGCCACATGGGGTCAACGGGACTCTCGCAACTTGTATCAGACGCAGGAGCCATAGTAGCAACCGGTGAACCGACGGCTGAATTCATTAAGTCCGGTAGGTGATAGCTGAAAACTTGAATCATCCGAATTTTATTTTGGCAACTCATGGATTGCATTCAGCCGGGTATAGAGGTCTCAGAACGTAGCCACATGGCTCAAACTGATTATGTGAAGCCGGAGCATAAACTGGCAAGTACTGCTGAAACTGAGGGATAGGTGGGGTGAAGCCCAATCCGTTCTGAGGAACTGAGGGCGATGGGGCCCTGATGAGCTGGGATGTTGGAAAGGACTGAGGAGAAGTGGTCCTTGGCAAGGGATCATATGTGGATGGAGGAAGGTATTGGTTATAGGCCGAGGAGCTGAGATGGCTACTTCTGGAGTCTCATCTTCTACCATAACCAGGGAACCGTTGGACTCGACCACTATCTGAACCCCATGACGACGGAGCGCATCGATAAGCATGGCTTGCTGTTCCTTATGAACCTTATGGGCACTTTCCAAGGCCAGTACTAACTCTTCCTTCCTAACCATCTGACTTCCCGCACCCTCACCGCTTTTCTGTCAAATCTGCCATTCTCGACCGAGCCGATGAACCTGCCCGAACCTAAGGTTTTCTCAAAACCGCCGACCCAAGATTCTTGTCCACCTCCTTCTTGTCATGGAAAGGGATAGGCAGTGGTTTAGACTCGGGGATAGATAAGGTTTAGACTTGAAGGTAAATGTTTAGTCAAGGCTCAAGTAACATGCACTTATCGCTTTAACTTTTGCTCGAAACACATTTTTTCCTAATCCTAAATGATCGGAAAAGATGAGACCTTGAAAGGTCAAGATTGAAATTTGGAGATCGGACCGAGGAGGTCTCGATTAAGGATTTGACCATGAAAGGTCGAGATGGGAAATCGAAAATCGGACCGAGGAGGTCTCACTAGGAATATGACCATGAAAGGCCGAAATAGAAAATCGGAAATCGGACCGAGGAGGTCTCGATTAGGGTTTGACCATGAAAGGTCGGAATAGAAAATCGAAATCGGACCGAGGAGATCTCGATTAGGATTTGACCATGAAATGCCTCAATAGAAAATCGGAGATCGGACCGAGGAGGTCTCGACAGAGATTTGACCGTGAAAGGTCGAGATAGAAAATCGGAAATCGACCGAGGAGGTCTCGATTAGGATTTGACCATGAAAGGTCTAGATAGGAAAATCGAAATCGGACCGAGGAGGTCTCGATTAGGGATTTGACCGTGAAAGGTCGAGATAGAAAATCGGAAATCGGACCGAGGAGGTCTCGATTAGGGTTTGACCATGAAAGGTCGAGAGAGAAAATCGGAAATCGGACCGAGGAGGTCTCGATTAGGGTTTGACCATGAAAGGTCGGGATAGAAAATCGGAAACCGGACCAAGGAGGTCTCGATTAGGGTTTGACCATGAAAGGTCGGGATAGAAAATCGGAAATCGGACCGAGGAGGTCTCGATTAGGGTTTGACCATGAAAGGTCGAGAGAGAGAAATCAGAAATCGGACCGAGGAGGTCTCGATTAGGGTTTGACCATGAAAGGTCGGGATAGAAAATCGGAAATCGGACCGAGGAGGTCTCGATTAGGATTTGACCATGAAAGGTCTAGATAAGAAAATCGGAAATCGGACCGAGGAGGTCTCGATTAGGGTTTGACCATGAAAGGTCGGGATAGAAAATCGGAAACCGGACCGAGGAGGTCTCGACTAGGGATATCAGAGATAGGAAAATGCAATTATGATTACATTAATTGTTCAAATTTACTTAAAACAATGTCTTTTATTTATTTCTATTTGGTTGGAAAAGGGGATTTGCCCTTCTTTTTCACAACTACTCTAGATCCTGGATCAGTGGGTTCCGTCACTACGTCTATAAGCCCCTCGTATTCCACCCGTATTTCGACCTCCCAGGTGGATGCCCCGGCGAGGGTCCTATAGGGCACGCGGATCCCACCGACCGAGAGTAAAGAACGCTCCTAACGGGTCTAGCGGGTCATAGGACCTTTTAACGCACGAGCGATGCGGATTATGGTCAAGGCATACCGGGAAAGTCTCATCTTTCGCCTTGATAGGATTTTGGTAATTTCGCTTGAGCGAATGACGTTTTGACTTTCGGTAATGTCCGAGAATATAATAGGCATGGGTCGGGCGGCAAAAGCCGATGACACAGTCACATTGAACTTCGTTGCATACGCCGGGCGTGAGTTAGAATCGAAGTCAATGCCGGGTCAAGATCTTGCCAATTTTTCCTTGTCGGAATTTTAGCAGAGCTTCGCTTGAGCGAAAGACCTTTTGATTTGTTGGCAAAGACTCGGTCTTGACTCTTACGCATTCCGTGCAGGCCAAGGTCAATAGTCAATGTCGGAGTCAAGATCCCACCGATTTTTCCTTGTCGGAGTTTCGCACTTCGCTTGAGCGAAAATCTTGGCTTCCGTTATGAGCTAAGGCTTGACCTTTACGTGGGTATGCAACTGGGCTATATGACACGGACTAGACCAAAAACCAACCAAAAGTCACGGTTTTTTGAAACGTGTGACACGGACTGTGCATTGGTCGACACCGGCCGCCATGGGAGGTTGGGGATGATTCCGTGCGCGCCCGGAGCATCGTAAGGCCGTCCGTGATCGCACTGGAACCACCCTCGGGTTTGAAGGACGTGCGTGCAAAGTGTACATGCATATATCAAAGTGCCAGAAGGTGCGGTCTCCTAAAAATGTTCCTTTTGAGTTAAAACAGAGATTTTCATAATGTGTTTTAAAGGAATGATTTTCTGACGGGGAGAATGCAACACGTAAATTTTCTCGGGAAGCCCCGCCGCCGCCGTGGAGCCGAGTAGCCCCAAGCCGCTAGGACTTGCCAGATTAACCCCGATTTTTCCCGGTGGAATTGCCACTAAGGTCGTATGGTCAGAATCCTATGAGGATTAGCCGTACGACTGCATGGATCAATTTTCCAGGTTCCACTCCTTTGCGATTTTTTATGCTCAAAGTATGCACGAAATCCAAGATGCAAATGATGCAATGCAAGGTAAAGGAAGCAAGCACGATTAATGAAATCGACGACGGGAGTCTAACCCGCTCAAAGGGAAAAGCTTTCTTTATTTTTCAAAAAAAAAATTTCGAAAAGGGATACTGGTACGTGGGATTGTTAAACCACCGGTTATCCCAAGCCCCGGGTTAGGGAGCGATACAGGAAGGTTAAGTGGGGTCCACCTATATACCGAGTATCGATTTTTGTTTTGAAAATAAAGCTTTTCTCCTTTGGGACATTCCCCAGCAGAGTCGCCAAACTGTGAATGTGTGCCCAAATTTTGTGGATTCACGCGAGTTTGAAGACATTCGAGTTATTTGAAAAACGGAGTCGCCACGCCATTTTGATTACCTCAAAACTTTGAAAAAAAGGTTTTTACTTGGGTTCGGAGGTTAAGTTACCCCTTGGGAAGAACGTTTGGCGTTCACCCAAAGTGCCTTGCCGAGCAAGTCTCCCAAGATTTCGCAATCGTGCTTGCTTGCGTGCTTTCCTGTGTGCATGTGTTTGAGAAAAAGGGGGGAATGTCCCAAGTTGTCTTCCGGACGTACAAACCATTTGTTGGTTGTCGCTCGGGATTCCTTGGAATTTTATGTATTTGGGATTATGATCCCGTCCTCATCTTATGACTTGTGATCATCGCATTTTAACCTCGGGACCCTCGGGACTTGCGTGATCGAGAGAATGACTCTCTTTTGGTCAAAGATGAGGTTCTTTAGAAAAGGAGGGTCCTTAGCCCATCAATCCTACGCTTTAAGACGGCCGAGCTCGTATAGAGGCTTCATACTCTTTCTTAAGCGATAATCGGAGATATAGGGTTCAAGGTTATCCCTTTCCAAAGAAATCGTGAACCTTTAATGGAAGGAACAATGTAAAGATAGGATCTTTTACACCGGTCCGTTCCAAGGTTGGGGGAAAGGGGAACTGCATGATGAAAAATGACTCTTTAATGAAAAGATGATATTTTTGGTTTTAGCAAATGATGCTTTTTGATTGAAAGAGATGATCTTTATGCAAGTGATGCGTAAAGATAGGATTTTTATGCAAATGATGCATTCGACAAGGTTTTTGAATGCAAAGGATGCGTTTATTGAAAAGATTGGATTTTTATGTGCAAATGATGCATAAAAATGACATTTTTATTTGAAAATGGGGGTTTTAGGTGCAAAGGATGCACCTTTATGAAAAAGACTACATTTTTATGACAAATGAGGTCTTAATGCATGCAAAAGGGAAAGGGGGTGATAAAGATGTGATCTTTATGAATAAATGCCAAGTCCCAAGCAAGATATATGAATGCAATGAGCAAGTATATCAATTAAAAGCAAGGTTAGGGCGTGCGAGGTTACCAATTGCTTCCTTTGCTTCTTCGAACGGAGCTAGGAGGAGAGGTTGGTCTTGGGTCTTCAAGGAGGAGGGAGGTAGCTTCTTGGCCTTCCTTCTTCACCTTCTTGAGCTTGCACCAATATTCTTCACGTCTTGGGAGTGTTTATAAGTGTATTGTGTATTTTGTGCCTCTATTGTGTGTGTTGAAATGGGTAGAGGAGGCCTCTATTTATAGGTAATCTGGATAAGGTGAATGAAGCCGTGCGGCTAAGAGCAATGAGCCAATGCACCCGTGCGCGGCTTATCCCGAATGACTCAAAGATTCTAGAACCATGCAAGGTGGCAAATTCTAGAACCCTCCTTCCTAATTAAGAAAAATGTGTTTCTTAATTAGGAAGGATCCCCTTCAGCCCTTATTTAATAAAAACAGTTCCTAATGTTTCCTAACGCCTGGAAGGTCTGGGGAATTACCGGAAAACTTACCGAAATTGTCGGGAAAATTAACCGGAAGGCATGAGCCAGATTTGGGTACTTACAGTAACATCAACCTTAGTCGAATGGCACACCTTTTTATCTTCAACAAGATAACAATTGTCACTAGATCTAGTTCCTGACATCACACAAATGTTAGAAACATCAAAGACCTCACAAGTGTGTTTGTTGAATTTCACCTCTAAATTATCATCACAAAGTAAACTAATGCTAATCAAGTTAGCAACTAGACCATCAACATGTAAGACATTTTTAAGGTGGGGAAACCAGATAGATTAAGTGTCCCTTTCCCAATGATTGTACTCTTACTACCACCACCATAAGTAACACTACCCCCATGTATTGATTCATAGTCAATTAAAAATGACTTTATTCCCATCATATGACGTGAACACCCACTGTCGAAATACCATGAACCCTCTACATTTTTTTCAAAGCAGTATAAACCACATCACATCTTAGATTAGATTTGGGTTTCCATGTTTTCTTCTTTGAACTTTTGACTTTCTCGATGCAGACTGTTATCTCAAGTGATATCTCAAGTAGAGGGCAACACTTCGTAACATCAGAACTGACTGCTTCTTTTAAAAAGATTGACACTTATTTTTAAAATGTCCAGCTATGTGACAAAGATTTACACACTTTAGCTTTGTCAGAAGAATCAGTTACGAAAGTATTTTTATCAGAAACACGTTCCTTTACAAAATCACGTTTTACTTTCATCACTAGTCAAAGTAGAAGCAATTTTATCTAAAGATTCTTGGAAACCAATACCTGCTTTGAGAGGTTTACTCAAATTGAGAATCTCCAGTTTGGAAGATCCTGTGTTGAGTTTCTTAAAGGTGGTCTCGGCAAAAGACAATTTGGCCTTGACTTTATCCAACATAGCATCCTTCTTGGTAAGTTGGACCTCTAGCTTAGTCAAGCTTTCTTTCAGCTCATGATTTTCTTTGGCTTTTTTCCATTCAACATGAAGTTCTTCATAGAGATTCTTCAACCCATCTATGAGATCATTCTTACTTAGCTCATCCTCTTGTGAGTTTCCTGTATCAAGGTTAGTTGAACTCATGAAACAAATAACATTAGAAAAACTGAAGTTGTTAAACCTACTGAGTGTGGTCTCAGGTGTTACCATAGATTGGGTAACACTTGTGATAGCACTTTTAGTATCCGAGTCACATACAGTGACAAACATTGTTGTCAAGTCTGGTTCTTCAACTTGGGCTGGTCCCTTGTCTTCATTATCACTGAGAGACACCCACAAGTTCTTTCCCATCTTTCATAGAGTGTTTGCACACTCATTTGTATAGTGACCCCATCCAAAAAAAGCATGATATTGAATTGAATCAATGTACTTAGGATCAGACCTTGACTGATCAGAAGATGCCCTTCTCATTGGGTTTGCCTTCTGAGAAGATGGAAATGACCTCCTTGGCATCGAATCATACACCTTGGTTTGTTGCTCCTTTGCCTTTACCTGCATATTCTCTTTGTTAAATTTTCTAACCATAGAGTTATATTTTTTAGCAAGTAAAGCAACACTAGCATTCTCATTCAGTTCCTCAAAAACCTCTTCATCCTCATCTTTTTATAGATCTGAGAACTGAATTTTCAAAGTATTATTCTTGCCTTTAGTGGCTTCAATTTTTTCGACAAGATTTAATTCAAAGGTTTTTAAAATACTCTTCAAGGTATTGAAATCCATTATAGAAAGATTGTGAACTTATTAATTAATAGATGAAACTTTTATATTGAAGCGCTCAAGAAGGGTTCTAATTGCTTTTGAAACAAGTTGTTTATTGGTGAAAGGTTTACCAAAAACTTGACATTCATTTGCAATGTCAAACAATTTTCAAAATATGAAGAAATGTTTTCATCTTTACCCATCCTCAATCTTTCAAATTTGCTATTGAGCCTCCTAAGCTTAGTTTCATGCACACTACCATATTATTCACAAAATCATTGCAAAATATCTCAATCTTCATTAGCCGTGGGAGTGTTTTGAATGAGTTTAAAAATATGAATGTCTACTCACTTATAAATGGCATTAAGTGCCTTTTCATTGAAACTAGCTAGTTTATTCTCTTAATTGGTACACTCGGATTCAGGTTTGATTTAAACATCACCATCCTCATTCGGCGGCAACATTGGAAGAGAATACCCATTGATAACAGATCGCCAAGCCCGAAGATCAATTGATTTGATATGCGAGCGAAGGCGGATCTTCCAATAAGCATAATTCGACCCATCAAGAACATGAAGTCTCTTTTGGTTAGGATTAGCTTGATCATAAGCCATGACAACTGGACCAAGCACTTAGTATATCAAGTGACCTGCTCTGATACCAATTGAAATTGTTAATGGCCTATTTGCAAGTGTTATCAAAAAGGTTGTTAACACAACTGATACACTTACGATAACACACACAATAGAGTTTAAAAATAGTTTGTAAAAAAATAGTTTTGCAGCAGAAATAAACACAAGAAATAGTTTTTGCTCAAGTTATATAAATATATAACTTGAGTGTGCCGCTTAGGCGAGATCTTCTATTCACAATATAATATGATTACAAGACCGAAATGTTCCCTATCTATATAACCATGAAGAACTAGGAACTAACAAGATCAAATACGAAATTCTATCATAGCCACGACACAATCAAGTCCAATGACATTCAAGGTGGAAAAGAATTTGTGGGAGGAAGAATCTAATAGAGTCGAGGAGTAGATGATCTTTTCATGTGCAAGTTGTGTGTGATTTCTCGACATCTTGCTCTTGTCTACACACTTGCCTATTTATAGCCTTCAAATGCTTGTAGGCTACTTGTTGGGTATGCTTACTTTAACCCTCCTGGATTAGCTTAAGATTTGATTAATACCATAATCTCCTCTCTATTTTAAGGACTTTAGGCCCATATGTAATGAAGCTTAGACTTCAATTTTTAGCTAAGTCCATTTTATAGAATAGGATAAATTAGGCTTGAAGACTGGCACAAGACTCATTGGATATGAGGATGCAGTTCAATTTTCAGACCGCTCCATTCAAAACTGCCTGGCAAACCGCTCCAAGCTAAATGCTTTGTGGAATCCTTTGTCTGAAACCACTCGTGAAATCCTAAGTGCAAACCGCATTGTGAACCGCTCTATGCAAATTGCATTGCAGTTCCAACCTTGAGACCGCACTTATGAAGTCCTCCTCTGGTGAAACCGCTCCTGTCTAAACCGCTCCTCACCAGACCGCTCCAATGATTGAAGACTTGAAGTGAGCCATTTTGACCGTTGGAATCCACGTCAGCAATATCAAATGTCAATCACCATATCTTGTCACGTGACTACTTATCAGACAAGATCTGCAAGGATCTTGAAAAGGTGACAGATATCCTAACTACCTTATTTGCAAATGAGCCTCGATCGCCTTTTCCTCAGAATCGTTGTACCAAGGACAAAAGTGGTTATTGTGGACCAATGGGAAAGCACCAGTACAGTCCTTGCAACAGCTGTATCCAACGGCTAGTTCCTTGGTGGTTGGGTATAAACACCCCTAATCTTCACCACTTGAAGCTTGCTTGAGAAATTGATTTGCTGTGAGTTCATAAGAAGCTGAAGCTCTGCCCAAAATATTCTTAGTCATTTGAATCTTCATCTTCTACTTCAAGAAATATTTCCCAGCCCAAAAATCAAGCCTTATACACATCAAGAATCATTGTGCTCTACATCTCTTAGATTCAAAGAGCCTTGATCTTGCTTACACACACACACACCTCACTTGTTTAATTACATAGATTATTCATTTGAGATACACCGATTATAATCTAGGATTTGTTCTTCATAGAATAGATTTTAAATCTGAGTATTGTACGTTGTACTTTGTAATCTCTCATACTCAATATAAAATCACTCTTAGAAAATCCAAGACTAACCATCTTGGTAGTGGACGTAGATCGTTTATCGATTGAACCACTCCAAATATTGTGTTCTTACATTTCTGCATTTATTATTTCTTGTGCTTATTAATTATCTATCTTTTTCTCTGTTTGATCTTATTAACAGTTATCCATTATTGTGAATTGTGTTTGGAGTAAACTTTGTCAAAACCTCACTTTTATGTTTGTAAACCACACTCTCAAAACCGCACTATAAACCGCTTTACAAACCGCACCTCAAAACCGCTTTGTACCTTCAAATATTCCGTTGTGCATTTTACAACTCTACTTGCAGTTTATAACACACTGCAAGTGGTTTTGTAAGCTAAGAGGTTTAGTTTTAAAAGAGGGCAAAAAATTTGTAACAGCTATTCACCCCCCTCTAGCTGTTTTTCACCCTTGTTGCCACCTTTGGGACCAACAAGTGGTATCAGAGCAAACACATTTATAAAACCACTGTTTTTCAAGCTAAATAGCTTATGCGCCGATTCGATATAGCAAACTCAAAAACAATGATAACTATTAAATATTCACACATTCCCATTTTGGACGAAGACCACTTCGATATCTGGAAAGTCCGAATGCTTATTCATTTGGAGACTATTGATGAGATGTTGGTGGTATGCGTGAAAAATGGCCCGTTTGTTCCCATGAAGGCCAACACCAATCCAAATACCAGTGCAAAAACTCCAGAAGTCCAAAAGCCAAAAGGCGAGTGGTCAGATGAAGAGAAGAGATTAGCTGCCTTGGACAGCAAGGCGAGGCACATCATTTCTGGAACCCTTCCCGTTTCAACCCTTCAAAAGGTGATGTATCTGAAAACCGCAAAGAAGATGTGGGATGCCATAGAGAGCTACCTCGAAGGTGATGATGAATGCAAGGAGAACAACTTATATGCTATTGAAAGATCTTATAACAACTTCAACAGAAAATCCAACGAAACCTTGCGTCAGACTTACGATCGATATGTTGAGGTAGTCAATGCATGTAGATCTCTTGGCAAAACTTTAACTGATAAGGAAATCAATATGACTTTCCTAGCTGCTTTAGGTTCTAGATGGGTAAATAAAGCCAACTCTCTAGAAGACACCAAAGTTTTATACACTTGGTCATTAAGTAACTTGTTTGTAAATCTTAGAGTCTATGAGCTTAAATTAAATCACATTGAAGAGATTGAAGGGAAAACCAAATCACTTTCCATGTCCGTCGTGGAACATGAGGAGAAACCAACCACATCCAATCAAACCGCTGATCCTTCCATCTCAACCTCATCACTCATCGAAATGGATGATGATGATTTTGCCATGTTTGTGAAACGATTTCAAAAATTTAGGAAATCCTCAAAACCTTTCACAAAATCATTTTCTAAAGGCAAACCTCCAGCAACTTTTTCCAAGGCTGCTGATACAAAGAAAAAGGTGATCTAGTTTGCTACAACTGTAGAAAACCTGGTCACTTTGCATCTGAGTGTCCACAGCCAAGATTTGAATATATGAAAAAGAAAACCTCTCCTCCAAAATTTTCTCGTCGCAAGGGAATGGTTGCTGAAGAGGAAGAGAATTTTAAGAAATTAGCAACTTGGATTGAAACAGATTCTAATGAGGGAAGTGACAATGAAATCGAAGAGGTTAATCTCTGCTTAATTGCAGATACTTCTGATGAGTCAGATACTGAGTCAATCGAGTTGCTAGATATGGAGGATGAAGAGGTTTCTATAAAAATTCCAAATTTTAAATTGGATGCTGATGTCAAACTTACTCCAAGCATTAAAATAGGGAATTGTTCGTATTCATGTCCCGTTTCCCTCCCTGCAAATGCTCCACCTTCAAAAGCAACTCCAAAGAAGAAAATTTTGAAAAAGGTGGTGGAAGAAGTTTCTCCCATGAAATATGAAAGGATGTTCAAGGAAGCAGAAATGATGATCCAAAAATTCTCTAATGTTAAGAAAGCTTTAGGTTTAGCTCATGATGAACTTTCTCAGTACAAGACGGAGAAAACTGTGATGAGGTCTGAAATTTCCAATCTTAAGGACCAAATCAAAAGTATGTCTCCTCTTGCTGATCAAAACCACATCCTAGAAACTAAGGTTGCTGCACTTCAACTTAGGAACGATGATCTGGTTACTCAAATCAACGATCTCCAGAAGATTATTGATGAGTGGACCAAGTCTCGTGTCACCTTGGATCAAATACTAGAATCCCAAACGACCAGTGGAATTAAAGAAGGTCTGGGATTTCAAACAGGTGAAAAGGAGAAGTGTGCATCCTGCTGTGAAAAGGATGAGGAAATTTCTAAACTAACTAAAGAAATTCCTAAGGAGAAGCGTGCTGGTTCTAAGGGTAAAGGACAGGAACAAAAGGCTCCACTTAACTTCCATTATGTCTACCCAAAGAAACAGTTTGGGAAAAACTCTCAGATGAAAGGAAAAGATTCTGAGAGTGAAGATGTAGAGGAGGTTTCTTATGCAGCTGACCGCACCTCTACTCCAACCGCTCCTAGTAGAAATAGGTGGTGCTGCCAACTGCAAGGCTGATCGCCCTTCTTCTTTGACCGCACCTCCTGCCTTCAAAAGCAAGGGGAGCGTTCCTAGAAAAACCGCAGTCAAACCAAAGATACCTACCTTTGTCAAAGCTAAAACCGCTGTTCCCAAACCGCATGCAGCTCCTAAGAAAAGTAAGGAGTTAGTAAAACCTCATGTGGCTTGTAGCTTTCATAAATGCTCTGTGTGTGATGGTTTAGGTCACAAGGCTGCAGAATGCCTTTTGCGCTTCACACCCAATGCCAGGAAGAGTAAATCTTCTTCTGTCAAACAGGTGTGGGTCATTAAAGGTTGCTAACCTCAGGACCCAAGGAATAATGGGGACCTCGTTTTAAATGTTTATCTTTCAGGTCCTCTGCTTAATAGCTGGTCACTCCAAGGATAATGAATGGTATCTTAACAGTGGCTGCTCAAGACATATGACTGGAGATAGATCATTACTAGAAGATGTCATTGAAGCAAGTAGTCCGTCTATAACCTTTGGTGACAACAATAAAGGCAAAAACATTGGGTATGGTGTAATAAGGAGAGGAAACCTAACCATTGAGAAGGTTTCCCTTGTTGAAGGACTCAAGCACAACCTCCTTTCAATTTCTCAATTCTGTGACAAAAGAATGCTTTGCAACTTCACGTCATCAAATTGCTTTATTAAAGATAGCATTTCCGGAGTCACCCTACTCACAGGGATTCGTAAGAGTAATATTTACATTATTGATCTTAATTCTGCATGTAGTATTACTAATCTCTGTTTTGTAGCTAAAAATGTGAGCGAGAATAGTTGGCTATGGCACAAGCGGTTGAACCACTTGAACTTCAAGTATCTAGCAAAGATTGGAAGGGAAAACCTCGTTCGTGGTTTACCCAAAGTGGCTGACCACCATCCAGAGAAATGCAGTGCATGTCAACTTGGTAAGCAAACCACGTCGTCTTTCACCAGCAAGACCACGCCTTCAACTGCAAGATGCTTACAACTGCTTCACATAGATTTGTTTGGACCCGTCACCACTGCCAGTATTGGAGGAAGTAGATACACTTTAGTGGTGGTGGATGATTATTCAAGATATACATGGGTTGAGATGATGATTTCTAAGGACGATTGCTATGAAATCTTAACCTCTCTATTTAGACAGCTCCAAACTCAAAAAGAAGACGACATCGTTAGTGTGAGATCAGATAATGGAACAGAATTTAAGAATAACGGTGTTGCTCAGTATTATGATGACCATAGGATTGATCATAATTTCTCGTCGGCTGGTGTTCCACAACAAAATGGAGTTGTGGAAAGAAAGAACAAGACGTTGATTAAGGCTAGAAAGACAATGATATCTCGGCCAAGCCGCCCTCGGCATTTTTGGGCTGAAGCAATCAATACAACATGCTTCACTCAGAACCGCTCCCTCATTAACAAGATCTACAACAAGACTCCATATGAGCTATGGAGAGGAAGAACCCCCAACATCGCTTTCTTCAAGATCTTTTTCTGCAAATGCTTTATCCTCTACAATGGAAGAGAAAATAGAGGTAAATTCGAAGCCAAGGCCGATGAAGTTATTTTTGTTGGGTATGCTAAACATTCAAAAGCTTTTCGTGTTTTTAATAAAACTAGTTTAAAGATAGTTGAGTCTGTCCATGTTACGTTTGATGAACATTCTCTCCTTGAGCCACATTTGGCTCCAAATGTTGCTGATGATTTTGCTGAGCATAATGAAGCAGGTGAATCCTCTAGAACCACATCTGAACCTTAACCGCAAAATCCAGCACCCTCAACTGAAATTCCCTCAGACCAAAATCCTCAAACCGCACCTGAAGTTCATTCTCCAGATGCAACCGCTAGGGAAGAAGATGTTGTTGAAAATTCACCCATCCAGCTTATTGAACCTCTTCGTCAACTTATGTGGGCACCCCAACCCGAAACCTAACACGTGTCCCAAGCCGGAGAGTCCAAACTAAGAAAGATCGCCTGTAATTTTTGAAAACATTTGACTTAACTTGAAAAGAAACTAAACTTTAACCTTAACATTCAAAAACTAACTTGGGTCATCTCCACATGGAGGAAAAAGGGGTAAACCAACTTTATAACTTAACTTTAGTTACAAATTACAAAAGTTCAAGTTCACAAATAAACCTTTACAAAAGTTTTTTTATAAACAAACTCCAACAAATGAGTAATACCCAAAATACAACCCATCTAGAACATAACGTATCCAACAACCCAAAAGACAAAAACAAACTCCGCACCGTCCTCACTGGCCGGGTCCTCCTGTCTCAGTCCGATCTAAAACATTAAAGGGAGAAGGGTGAGAATAAATCTCAATAAGTTATTATGAATGCACAATATGCCAAGTAAGATTCAACACATACAAGGTGCATATAACACATTGGAAAAGCCGTAAACACATTACATTACCTTGGTTTACCTTTTTCCGTCTGACCAATAAGTCGTATAACATCGGGAGATAGAACTCCACTCATTTGTGAACTGCTTGAGCATATTCACATCTTATAAGACCCATTTTTCAGGGAACCATATAAGATACTAGCAACTCTGTAAGGCTTTTGGCTCAATACAGATGCTATAACCCCAATCTGTGGCCACAGAAGGGGACAGTCACAGGTATAACGTAATCCGATCACATTAGGTCACACTTTCCATAATTGATCGTATTATGTTATACCCCTAAACATCAGCTGATTAACACAAGTTCAAGCACATAATAGTTACTTGAAATGAAATCCACCAAAGGGATAAAATATATAACATGGTAAAGCATACTCATGTTCAACCAATATCATAGTGCAACATCCATTTCATACACTATATATATATCACAATCAATGAATATGAACTCAAGTAAGGCACAAGGTATCATAAACCAGCCCTATATACTCAATATGCAACAATACATGACCTCTATAAAGGTCCAAGTTTAATTTACCTAGTTGGATTCACTTTGGTTAAGTGACGAATCAAGGTTGTCAAGCCTTTTCCAAACAATATTTAAAGTACTTTCACTATTCCATTTTAACCAAGTAAAACACCATTATGAAGCTAAAGTGTTCTACTTTAATCTAAGTTAAAGAGGGTTCACTTTGGTTTTAGTTTGAATAGGTTTCTAAGCCTTTGACAATGATTCAGAGACTGCAGAGTAGGGCACGACTTGTGCCCAATGGCACGACTCGTGCTCAGCCCCTGCACGACTGCCCTAGCTATCACGACTAGTACCACGAGTGACCAAAGGGTGGCACGACTCGTGCCCCTTGGCACGACTCGTGCCAAGGCCAAATTCAGACACCAGATTCAGCACATCAGCAACAGACCAAACCAAGAGCCATAAACACCAAGTCCTCTGTTTTTGAAGTACCAAAACAAGCACCAAACTTCAGTAAAACATACCAAAACCCTTCTAACTCATTTTACCCCAAGTATCAAGTATTAAAATAATTTTGTAATTCTTCCTAAATTAAGAACTTAGCCAAATTCACCATGCATCTTCATATTACTCTTGATTCAACCATTCCTTTACTAAGTAATGCTATCCTTTGTAGTTATACTCCCATACCATTACTAAGCATGTTCCAACTCAATCAATTTTCATTCTATTTCAAGGAAACAAGTACCAAAAATACCAAAACACTTTCTACAACATTAATATCACAATTAAACCTCGAATGATCAAGTAAATGGAAAAAAGTCATAATAACTTACCTAAATGGTGCGAAATGGAATAATCATTTGACCGGCTCTAAACGATCCCCTCGTCACCAAGAACAAGAATCCGCGCTTAGATTTGAAAACGAAGAAGTAATGAAAGTGGTAGAATTTTTAGAAGCTAGCTAGGGTTTAAAGCTTTCCATGGTTTTTGTAGAGAAGAAGAAATACTGATAAAGTAAAATGAGGTTTTCTTTTTCTAATTCCATGGATAAAGATGGAAATTCCCACTCAAACTCCTCCATGTTATAAGGAAGTTACAACTAACACCTTTACCTCTATTCTTTACAACTAAGCACCTCACCCTTATAACTTAACACTTTAAATTTTCAATTTATTACAATTCACTACACACTTTATACTTTATTCTATTTAGACCCTTTAGCTTTAAAATTAATTCCTTTTCATCCTAACTTCACCAAAATTGTTAAAAAAACATAATTGAACACATAAAGTCAACTAATAGCATAAAATGTACAAAATGAAATACTACCACCCGAACCCCACCCCACGTGCTCAACGAGTGCTAAAATAGTGCCTAATATTAGGATCGTGACAGCTTACCTTCCATGACTTCGCTGAAGGATCTAACGATGTTCCAATTGAAGATCTTCAGCAAACCTCAGTCCAACCAGACTTACCCCCGGAGGTTCATGAAGTCAGCAGTCACCCTCTCTCTAATGTGATTGGTGATCTGTTTACTGGTGTTCAAACAAGGAGATCGAACTATGATAAGCATACTTCCCTGTTATCTCAAATTGAACCCAAGAAGATTGATGAAGCTCTCCAAGATTCCAGTTGGGTCGTTGCTATGCAAGAAGAACTCAACCAGTTTAAAAGATGCAAGGTCTGGACATTGGAGCCTAGACCTCAGGATCAAGGAGTGATAGGAACTAAGTAGGTGTTTAGGAATAAGATGGACGAGAATGGAAGCATCACAAGGAACAAAGCAAGGTTGGTTGCACAAGGATATAGGCAAGAAGAAGGAATCGACTACGACGAAACCTTTGCTCCAGTTGCAAGATTGGAAGCAATCAGAATTTTCCTTGCCTACGCCTCTTTCAAACGTTTCAAGTTATATAAAATGGACGTGAAGAGTGCTTTCCTCAATGGTGAACTTCAAGAGATCGTGTATGTTTCCCAACCGCCTGGATTTGAAGACTCCAAATTTCCAAATCATGTCTACAAACTCCAGAAAGCTTTGTATGGACTTAAGCAAGCTCCAAGGGCATGGTATGAGTCTCTATCTAAATTTTTACTAGAAAAAGGCTTTAAATGCGGTTAAATTGATACAACTCTTTTTATTGTCAAATATAATGATCATTCCCTACTTGTTCAAATATATGTTGATGATATTATTTTTGGTTCTACTAATGAGTTACTTTGTAAGCGTTTTGAGAAGCTAATGAAAAGCAAGTTATTTTTTTCACTACTCACACACACACACACACACACACACATACATGCACGCACGTGCTGTCTAGGAGATAAATCCTAGGGAAAGAAAGCCTTCCTTCTAATGAAAAGCAAGTTTGAGATGAGATGATGGGAGAATTAACATTCTTTCTCGGGCTTCAAATCAAGCAATGCGAAGAAGGTATCTTTCTCAGCCAAGCCAAATACACCAAGGAGTTAATAAAGAAGTTTGAGCTAGAAAATGCCAAAGCATATGATACTTCGATGGCCACCGGCAATAAGTTAGATAAGGATCTAAAAGGTAAGAAGGTTGATCAAACCTTATATCGAGGTATGATCGGCTCATTACTTTACTTAACTGCTAGTAGGCCTGATATCATGTTTAGTGTCTGGGTATGTGCACGCTATCAAGCTGATCCTAGAGAAGCACATTTAATTGCAGTCAAGCGTATAATCCTCTATTTATCTGGAACAACTAACCTTGGACTTTGATATTCCAAAGATTCAAATTTCGATCTCGTAGGTTATTCAGATGCAGATTATGCAGCTTGCACAATTGACAGGAAAAGTACTAGTGAAACTTATCATTTCCTTGGGAATATACTAGTTGCTTGGGCCTAGACATGTCCGAATAGAACCGGGAACCGATGGAACCAGCGGGTAGAACCGGAATCGAGAACCGGCGAGAACCGGGAACCGCCGGAACCGGGAACCGAACGTAACCGGGAACCGTATTGAAACGGTTCGAATACGAATCCACTATATTGGGAACCGAGGAATCGGCGATTCCGGAACCGGCGGTTCCGAAACCGGGAACTGGAACCGAGAATATACGTTAAATGTAATATTTAGCATTTATTTTGTATTTGTACTTGTAGTATAGTGTTGTTTTATTTAAATTAGACTAGAATTTAGACAAATGTTGTAATATAGACTATAGAGGTATAGCCTCCTTTTGTCTACCCTTGAATTATAAAAGGGAAAGACTTGGTTGTCCCCCTCATTGTAATATTTTCAATTATATTAATAAAATTATAAGGGTGCCGCCCCTTTTTTTTCTAAAAATATTGTTAGAATTTTTATTCTATCTTTAATAATATACTAACCAAATTTTGTCCAGTTCTCATTTTTTCCAAAAACATACTCCCTCCCAAGTGAAAAAAAAAACAGATTAGTTAGCGTCTTTACTGTCTTAAGAGGTTTGGATTTAAAAAAAAAAGTTAGATGGTGATGGAACCGTTGGAACCGGAACCGGAATCGGCGGATAGAACCGGGAACATGATTAATATGGTTCGAATACGGTTTCGGCTATTTGGGAACCGGGAATCGGAACCGAAACCGTTTGGACATGTCTACTTGGGCCAGCAAGAAGCAAGCATCAGTTTCAGTGTCAACCACAGAGGCTGAGTATATTGCTGCTGGAAGTTGTTGCTGTCAAATCCTTTGGATGAAGCAGCAGTTGGTGGACTATGGAATTGAAGAAGGAAATTGCCCTATCATGTGTGACAATACTTCAACAATTTCAGTATCCAACAACCCTGTCATGCATTCCAAGACCAAGCATATAGATATCAAGTATCATTTCCTCAAAGACAATGTGGAAAAGAGGAATATCCATCTAGAGTATGTGGGGACAGACAACCAGATTGCTGATATCCTCACCAAAGCTCTGGACTCCAAGAGGTTTACTTTCCTCAGAGGAGAAATGGGTATGCTTGAACTTAAATGAATTCATTCTTTTTATTTGCTAACTTGTGTGTTGAGTATAGGTTGAAATTCCTGCTGAGATTTCAAATCTCATCCCTGTTGAAACCGCGTGCATTCAAACCGCATGCAGTCAATCGCTTGCAGCCAACTGCTTCCAGTTCCAAACCGCTTGCTGCAGCTTGACCGCTTGTACCTAAATCGCGTTTCAACTAAAGAAATTAGTGTAATTTTTGTTTATTCTTATCTTTACTTAAAAAACTGTGCAAATTCTTTTATTTATTTTTTAGTCCTTATTTTGACATAAGGGTATTTTTGCAAATGTTTTCCTACGTTATTTCAAAATTTAAATGCATTTAATGCAAAGGGGACATGAGTGTTAAAAACCCTCATGTCAGCCGTTATAGGGTACATTACAGAAGGTGAAAGGGTATAACAGTTAGCAATTTCAATCATTTTTTCTGAAACAAACTATCTGCCCCCTTCACCTATATAAACCTTGTTTGGTGAAATTCTAAATTTTTACACTGTCACTCTATGCATTCGTACCTTCTCTCTTACCAAACCACTTTCCCTCTCTATACTTCTCTCTAAAACCTCCATTTTCAAAACCTTAAACTAAAAATGACTTCAAAAACTTCTAAGAGACAAAGAGCATCTGCAGTAACTAGAGCCCCCAAGAAACTAGTTCTTGAGATGGTAACAATTCCTAACCCTAAACCTTTTAATTTCTGAAATCTGCCATTGTTGAACTGTAAGAAACTTTTCGTATTCCTCAAATTTCATTTTGGCTGATTCTGTTCTCACTTGTTGATTTATGTTCGATTTTGAAATTTTGGCTGATTCTGTTCTCACTTGTTGATTTATGTTCGATTTTGTTCGGATTCATACATGGATTCAATATATGTTAGTTATTTTATGATCCATCCATGTTTTGAGCATTGATTTGGTGATTTTGAGTTCTTATTTTTCGAAAACCCATTTCTGTGTTCTTCAAGTTTCGTGATGATTCTGAATACAAGTTGTTGTTTTGATGTTATATTGTTAGTATACAACTTGTTAGGATCATTTTGATATGCTTTTTGTCAATTTTGGTTAAGTTTTGATAATCTCTGTTCTTCATGTTCGTGAATGTTCTTGAACTGTTCTTCGTGTTCTTCATGAAGTTCATACGTTTTTCTGAAAATTTCTTATGATTTGGATTCTTTGATTCTTGAATAAGTGTTTTCCATACTTAGAAAATTTTTGAACTTTTTAAAGAAAATTTTGGAATCCACTATGGGTTTGAAACCGCTTGGTTAGAAACCGCCTACATTACCAGTTTCAAAACCGCATGCTTCAATGTTTGAAACCGCTTGTATTAAAACTGCTTATGTTTTCTGTTTCAAACCGCATGCACCTTTGTCAAAGCCAAAACCGCATGCTGGAATCGCCTTTTCAAAATCTTCTGAAATCGCATGCTATTTAATCCTTTCCTTATTTTTTTTAGATTTTACTTAGTATATAGGCTGAAAACCAAGACCTTCCCCAGCAAGCACTTCTTGGAAGTGTGGGATAAGTTTGGATTACAATGCCACGTACTAGTAATTATTGTTCTCAAATCTTCATGTTTATTTTTCTTAAAGTATTCATAGTTCACTTGGGGTTTTAAATACTTCACTTTTCAAACCGCACCATTGCTAAACCGCATGGGTGCTCAAACCGCTTGTGAACTGTGAATAAAAAAATGGATCTAACTTTTAATGTTTATTCTTGTAGGATCCTAATACTTTCCTGCCTGGATGGGAAGTTAATGAGCTTGAAATTAGGAATGATGCTCTTGGAAGGGAGCTGCTGAGAAAGCTTAGAGTTTTCGGGATTCTGCCCCTTTTCAACAAGAAGCAGAACTTCATCATTCCCTCCTTCGTTGACCAGTTCTACTCAACTGCCAAGCGTGGAGTCAGAAGGATTGAAGATGGCCCTAAAGTCTCCTGCCTCACTGCTGAAGTAGAAGGCATCACAGTTACTTTTGATTATATTGACATCAGAAGCACCTTCAATTTCAGGGTTCCTCAAGCGCCTGAGTCAGTTGATCAAGTTATTCAGGATGCTGCTGCAATGGAAACCGCCAAGGTCTCATCCATGGTGGGTCAATTCAAGAAGATTCCAAGGAAAGGATTTGGTGAGCTGATGAGCCACCTAGGCTATCTTGTTAGAAGATCAGTCTGTGGCAAGACTGGGAATCACAACAACTTTACATCCCAGCAATGGATGTATTGTTCAGCAATCTACAATGAGATCAAGATGCATTGGCCAAGGATCCTGTTCAAGGAGATATGTGACAGTGTAGAGACTTATCAATCCAAGAAGAAAGGAGAAGAGCAGAGATGGAGACCATTCTGCAGAATTATAACCGCTCTCCTTCTCAACTTTGAGCACCTTGATGAGGTCAGAAAAGCCAACCCAGAACTGATGGTAGATTTTGGCACTGAAGAATCTCTTGGATTATTGGTATGCCATAACTTCGGTACGCCAATGGAGATGCTCTCTACAAATCTTTCTACGATGCTGATACCTATCCAAAGAAAGAGGAGTATGTTGAAATGAATCCTGAAACCGCAACTCAAGCGGTCAGGAAAGCTGTAAAGAGAACGAGAAAGCCAAGGGGTCAAGATGAACCACTTGAGAAGAGGACCAAAACCGCTCCATCTACCAAACCGCCTGCTGCTGATAAAGCTGGTTCTAGTCAGCCCAAGCAAAAGAAGAAAATGCATTTGGTGGATAAGGCTGATGAAGCTGTTACAGTTGTTGAAGATGATGAGGATCAACCATTCCTAACCTTATTGCAAGGGCAAGGAAGGAAAAGGAGGCCACTGCAAATCTTTCTTCTGAAGATTTAATGATGTACTACAGAGAAAAGTTGAACAAGTTGGAAAGAGAACAGGATTCAATGAGGAATTCAAAAGGCAAGTCAACCTCAAACCCTTTTCAACTGCCTCCAGCCCCTCAACCGCAACCCTCTTCCCAACCGCCACCTCTTACTCAACCGCCTCCACCTCCTTCATCACCTGTCCAATCACCTATCCAATCTCCTGTCCATTCTCCATCCAAATCCAAATCTCCTTCTCCACCACCTCAAAAGGACTCACCCATTAAGGGGGAGACTCCTAAGAGAAGGAAGAAAATGACAGCCAAGAAATCCTTCAAGAAAGGTAAACCAGTTGAACCCTCACCTTCACCTTCTCCTAGAAAATCTCTTTCACCCTTATCCTCCCAATCCACATCACATTCCCCTCATCATTCTGATTCCATAAATTTCCAACACTCAAGTCAAACCCCCCCCCTCATTCAAGTGCCTACAAATCATGGACTACCAAACCCTCTGCTGGCCAAGCCACTTCCAAATCCATTAGACAAGATCCAACTCCATCACCTCCTCATAACTCAAACTGCTCTAAATCTCATTCACTTGCTAAATCCCCACTTCTCCCATCTCACCTCTTAGACAAAGAACCCCTCCTCTTTCCCCCCACACTACTCTTTCACACTCCCCAACCAAATCCCCTCCTCAAAATATTTCCCCTAAAACCCAAACCGCTCCTACCCAACCACATCCTAATCCATTCACCCAAACCGCCCCAGAAAATACCTAATTCCAACTGCCTCCTTTCCAAACCGCTTCCTCCTCAACCACCCCTCCAACTGACTACTCCCAAATTCTTTCCACCTTAAACCTTATCCAAGGCCAACTCGTAATCAATCAAGGGCACATTATTAAGCTAACTGCTTCTAATGCTTCCCTTGAGGCCTCAAATACCTTCCTCTCTGAATTCAACCGCACCCTCCTTGTCAAGGTGGATTCTCATACCCTTGAAATGGTCAATCTTAAATCCTCTTTGCTTGATGCCATTAAGGGGGAGAGACCTACTGTAATTGCATCCACCTCTTCTGATCAAACCGCTTATGTTATCAAAACCGCTGCTGAGAACTGCTTTAATGCATTCCAGAAATCTCTTGAAGATGGTATGATCAAGGCTTTGGGTGATAAAGCCTCAATTGCTGAACTTAACAAAATTCTCACTGAGCATGGAGAGAACATTTGCAAGGCTATTGAGAAAGATCTTGGAGAATTGAAAACTGAATTTCTTGACATCCTGAACTCCAGACCGCAATCAGAAGCCAACCTCAAACCTGTCCTTGAATCCATTCAGACCAATCTCCTTGAAGAAATGGACTTGCATAAAGGAGAGCTGGGCATTAAGATGAATATTGTTGAAGATGCTCTGAAAGCCAAGATCAATGAGGTAAAAGATGAGTTCAATGATCGCTTGGATAATCTGAAGACAGGATTTAACTCCAAGATTGAATCTGCGATCCATGATCTGAAATCCTCCTTGAAGGTCACCATAAATCTTGAGCCTATGGAAAATGCCATTGCCACCCAAACTGCTGCCATTAAAGATGAAATCCACATTTGCTTCAATTCTTTAAACTCCTCATTTCATACCCTTATAAATGATCAAATTGAGCAAGTTAGAGGAAACTCTAGAGGAGTGGGTGAAGTAAATTTAAGGCTGGCAAAACAAGAAAGTTCTGTGAAGAAATTGGATGCAACCGTTGCCAGAACCGCTGAAGAGGTGAGAAGAATGAGAAAAGCTATGGGCACTGACCAATCCGCCCATGCTGGACCGCGTCAAGCAGAAGATGAAGTGAACAAGCCTCGTCAGCATTAGAACCGCTTCATTGTAATGTCTTTCCTTTTGCTGATTTACTTTTGTTTTTAGACCACATTCTCCATGTATTTCTTTTGGTCTATATTTTTGCTTTTGCAACCATGTAATTTCCTTTCATACCTTGTACCTGTAATCACTTGAGGTATTAATGAAAATTGCATCATAGTTCCAAAACTTTGTTCATATCAAACTCCTTGTTTGTAGAACAATGAAATCGCTTATGGTTTTAAACCTCATTCAAATATTTTCTAACTTAAAATCATATTTTTGAAATGAAGTTTAAACCGCACTTTAAACTTAATCTCATATTTTTCAAGTGCACTGAATGCATTTCTATACTTTTCAAGTTGTAAGTTTTTATTTTTTAAATAGTATAGAAATCTATAGCTTAAGCTAGTGTGTGCATTGACTTGGGACATGACTTACCATGTTAATTCTTATAGACATGTTTTTACCAAGTACAATATTTTCTTTTGTTATAGTAGGTAATGGCATCAATCAAATAGGGGGAGATTGTTGGGTATGCTTACTTTAACCCTCCTAGATTAGCTTAAGATTTGATTGATACCATAACCTCCTCTATATTTTAAGGACTTTAGGCCCATATATAATGAAGCTTAGACTTCAATTTTTTAGCTAAGTCCATTTTATAGAATAGGATAAATTAGGCTTGAAGACTGGCACAAGACTCATTGGATATGAGGACATAGTTCAAGTTTCAGACCGCTCCATTCAAAATTGCCTGGCAAATCGCTCCAAGCTAAATACTTTGTGGAATCCTTTGTCTGAAATCGCTCGTGAACTCCTAAGTGCAAACTGCATTGTGAACCACTCTATGCAAACTCCATTGCAGTTCCAACCTTGAGACCGCACTTATGAAGTCCTCCTCTGGTGAAACCGCTCATGTCTTAACCGCTCCTCACCAGACCGCTCCAATGATTGAAGACTTGAAGTAAACCATTTGACCGTTGGAATCCACGTCAGCAATATCAAATGTCAACCACCATATCTTGTCACGTGACTACTTATCAAACAAAATCTGCAAGGATCTTGAAAAGGTGACAAATGTCCTAACTACCTTATTTGCAGCTGGAGCCTGATCAGCTTTTCCTGCAACTGTTGTACAAAGGACAAAAGTGGTTATTGTGGACCAATGGGAAAGCACCAGTACAGTCCATGCAACAGCTGTATCCAACGGCTAGTTCCTTGGTGGTTGGGTATAAACACCCCTAATCTTCACCACTTGAAGCTTGCTTGAGAAATTGATTTGCTGTGAGTTCATAAGAAGCTAAAGCTCTGCCCAGAATATTCTTAGTCATTTGAATCTTCATCTTCTACTTCAAAAAATATTTCCCAGCCCAGAAATCAAGCCTTATATACATCAAGAATCATTGTGCTCTACATCTCTTAGATTCAAAGAGCCTTGATCTTGCTTACACACACGCACCTCACTTGTTTAATCACATAGATTATTCATTTGAGATACACCGGTTATAGTCTATGATTTGTTTTTCGTAGAATAGATTTTAAATCTGAGTATTGTACGTTGTACTTTGTAATCTCGCATACTCAATATAAAATCACTCTTAGAAAATCCAAGACTAACCATGTTAGTAGTGGACGTAGATCGTTTATCGATTGAACCACTCCAAATATTGTGTTCTTACATTTCTGCATTTATTATTTCTTGTGCTTATTAATTATCTATCTTTTTCTCTGTTTGATCTTATTAACAGTTATCCATTATTGTGAATTGTGTTTGGAGTTAATGTTGGGTATGCATGTTTTAACCCTCCTATTTTATATTAGATTTGATTGATACCATAACCTCCTGTCTATTTTAAGGACTTTAGGACCCTATGTAATGAAGCTTAGACTTCAATTTTTTAGCTAAGTCCATTTTATAGAATAGGTTAATCTTAGGCTTGAAGACTGGCACAAGACTCATTGGATGTAAGGTTGCAGTTCCAGCAGTATTCAAAACTGCCCCTTAGAACCGCACATGCAACCGCATGTATGATTCCTTGAATCTGCTCAATGAACTACCTCAGTGCAAACCGCTTGTTGAACCGCATCATTGCAGTTCACCTGCAAACTGCATCCTTGCAACCCCCTGGTGTAGCAAACCGCACATTCCTAACCGCGTCTCACCAACCGCATCCAATGATTGGCTATTTGAAGTGAACAACTTTTTATCCGTTGGAATCCACGTCAGCAATATCAAAAGTCAACCACCATATCTTGTCACGTGATTCAATGTCAGAAAAGATCTGCAAGGATCTTGAAAAGGTGACAGGTGTCCTAACCACCTTATTTGCAGCTGAAGTCTGATCAGCTTTACCTGCAACTGCTGTACCTAAGGACAAAAGTGGTTACTGTGGACCAATGGGAAAGGACCAGCACTGTCCTTGCAACAATTATCCAACGGCTAGTTCCTTGGTGCTTGGGTATAAATACCCCCAATCTTCACCATTTGAAGATTGCTTGAGAATTTGAAAGTACCGTGTTCATGTAAGCCGAAGCTCGCCCGTAAATTATTCAATCCTTTGAATCTTCATCTTCTTTCTTCAAGAAATATTCCTTAGCCCAGAAATCAAGCCTTAACACAATCAAGAATCATTGTGCTCTACATCTCACAGATCTAAATAGCCTTGATCTTGTTCTCACACACTCACCTCACTTGTTCTAATCACATAGATTAAACACTTGAGATACACTGGTTATAGTTTTGGATTTGTTCTTCATAGAAAAGATTTTATTGTACTTTGTAATCTCACAATACTTAATATAAAATCTCTCTTAGAAATCCAAGACTAACCATCTTGGTAGTGGACGTAAATCGTTTATCGATTGAACCACTCCAAATAGCGTGTTCTTACTTTCTGCATTTATATTTCCTGTGCTTGCTAATTATTTATCTTTGTCTCTGTTTGATCTTGATTTAGTTATCCATTATTGTGAAATAGTGTTTGGAGTTAACAAAGTCAAAACCACACGTGTTTGTAAAACTGCACTTCCCAAAACCGCACCACCAAAACCGCATTTTACAAACCGCCTCTCAAAACCACACGTGTTTGTAAAACTGCACTTCCCAAAACCGCACCACCAAAACCGCATTTTACAAACCGCCTCTCAAAACCGCTTTACACTCTATTATTCCGCTGTGCATTTTACACTATCACTTGCAATCTATTATCAACTGCAAGAGGATTGTGTAAGCAAGAGGTTCAGTCTTTAAAAGAGGGCGAAAATTTTAATACAGCTATTCACCCCCCCCCCTCTAGCTGTATTTTCACCCTTGTTGCCACCTTTGGGACCAACAAGTGGTATCAGAGCTAACACATTTTAAAACCACTGTTTTTCAAGCTTAACAGCTTGTGTGCCGATTCAATATGGCAAACACAAAGACAATGACTACTGTTAACTATTCACACATTCCAATGTTGGACGAAGACCACTTTGACATCTGGAAGTGCCGAATGCTTATTCATTTGGAAACCATAGATGAGATGCTGGTGGAGTGCGTGATCAATGGCCCTCTATTTCCAATGAAGGCTAACACTGATGCAAACACCAATGCTGAAACTCCAGAGGTCAAAAAGCCAAAAGATGAGTGGTCGGATGAAGAGAAGAGAATAGTTGCCTTGGACAGCAAGGCGAGGTTCATCATTTCTGGAACCCTCCCGTATCAACTCTACGTAAAGTGATGTACCTCAAAACCGCAAAGCGGATGTGGGATGCCATAGAGAGCTACCTCGAAGGTGATGAAGAGTGCAAGGAAAACAAATTATACACCGTTGAAAGATCCTACAACAACTTCAACGTAAAACCCAACGAAACCTTGCGTCAAACCTACGATCGCTATGTTGAGGTAGTTAATGCTTGTAGATCTCTTGGTAAAACTTTAACCGATAAGGAAATCAATATGACTTTCCTATCTGCTTTAGGTTCTAGATGGGTAAATAAGGCTACCTCTCTAGAAGACTCCAAAGTATTGGGTACTTGGTCATTAAGTAACTTGTATGCCAATCTTAGAGTTTATGAACTTAAATTAAATCATATTGAAGAGATAGAAGGGAAAACCAAATCTCTTTCTATGTCTGTAGTGGAACATGAAGAGAAACCATCCACATCCAATCAAACCACTGATTCTTCCATATCAACCTCATCACTCATCGAGATGGATGATGATGATTTTGCCATGTTTGTGAAAAGATTCCAAAAATTTAGAAAATCCTCAAAACCTTTCACAAAATCATTTTCAAAAGGCAAACCTCCTGCAACATTTTCTAGGGCTGCAGATACAAAGAAGAAGAGTGACTTGGTTTGCTACAACTGTAGAAAACCTGGCCACTTTGCATCTGAGTGTCCACAGCCTAAATATGAATACATGAAAAAGAAAACTTTTCCTTCAAAATTTTCTCATCGTAAGGGAATGGTTGCTGAGGAGGAAGAGAATTCCAAGGAATTAGCAACTTGGATTGAAATAGATTCTGAGGATGGAAGTGACGGTGAAACCGAAGAGGTTAACCTCTGCTTAGTTGCAGACGCTTCGATGACTCGATCTCCGAATCATTTGAGTTGCATGATATGGAGGAAAAGGAGGTTTTTGCAAAACTTCCAAATTATAAATTGGATGATGATATTAAACTTACTCCTAGCGTTAAGATAGGAAATTGTTCGTATTCACGTCCCATTTTCTCATCTAAAACTGCTCCACCTTCAAAAGCTATTCCAAAGAAAATTTTGAAAAAGGTGGTGGAAGAGGTTTCTCCCATGGAACATGAAAAGATGTTCAAGGAAGCTGAAATGGTGATCCATCAATTCTCAAATCTTAAGAAAGCCTTAAGCTTAGCTCATGATGAACTTAATGCACGTACAAGACGGAGAAAACTGTGATGAGGTCTGAAATTTCTAATTTTAAGGACCAAATCAAACAGATGACTCCTCTTGCTGATCAAAACCGCATCCTTGAAACTAAGGTTGTTGCACTTCAACTCAGGAATGATGACTTGGTAACCCAAATCGACGATCGCCAAAAGATTATTGATTCGTGGCTCAAGTCTCAATCCACCAAGGATAAAATCTTGGACTTCCAAGTTCCTCCTGGAACTAAGGATGGTCTAGGGTTTGGATCTGAGGAAGAGAAGAAGTGTGCATCCTCTAGTGAAAAGGATGAGGAATTTCCAGAACTAACTAAAGAAATTCCCAAGGAGAAGCATGCTAAGGGTAAGGGTAAAGCAAGACAAGTAAATTATGTCTACCCTAAAGGAAAGCAATATGGGAAGAATTTTGTGTTAAAACCTAAGAATTCTGTGGAAGCACCTGAAGAGGAAATGGCTTATGGAATTGGTAGAATCCCTGCTCCAACCGCTTCGGTGGAAAAGGCGGTTCGCTAACTCTGTGATCGACCGCGCTTCTTCTTCGACCGCTCCTCCCGCCTTAAAAAGCAGGAATAGCGTTCCTGTGAAATACGTGGTCAAACCAAAGCCTCGTTCCCTTTGTATCACTGAATGTTAGCTGGAACCGCACCTCCCAAACCGCTTCCTTGTCCCAAACCGCATGCAACTCCTAAGAAGAGTAAGGAGTTAGTAAAACCTCATGAAGCTTGTAGCTATTATAAATGTTCTTTGTGTGATGGTTTAGGTCACAAGGCTGCATAATGCCTTTTGCGGTTCACATCCAATGCCAGGAAGAGTAAACCTCCTTCTGTCAAGCAGGTGTGGGTCGTAAAGGGTTGCTAACTTCAGGACCCAAGGAATAAAGGGGGACCTCGTTCTTAATGTTTACATTTCAGGTCCTCTGCTTCATGGCTGGTCACTCCAAGGATAATGAATGGTATCTTGACAAGGGTCGCTCAAGACATATGACTGAAGATAGATCATTACTTGAAGATGTCGTTGAAGCAAGTGGTCCATCTGTAACCTTTGGTGACAACAACAAAGGCAAGACCATTGGATATGGTGTTATAAGGAGAGGAAACCTAACTATTGAGAAGGTTTCTCTTGTCGATGGACTCAAGCACAACCTCCTTTCAATTTCTCAATTTTGCGACAAAGGAATGCTTTGCAACTTCACGTCATCAAATTGCTTTATCAAAGATAGCATTTCCGGCGTCACTCTACTCACAGGGATTCGTAAGAGTAATATTTACATTATTGATCTAAATTCTGCATGTAGTATTACTAATCTCTGTTTTGTAGCTAAAAATGTGAGCGAAAATAGTTGGCTATGGCACAAGAGGTTGAGCCACTTGAACTTCAAGTATCTTGCAAAGATTGGTAGGGAAAACCTCGTTCGCGGTTTACCTAAAGTGGCTGACCACCATCCAGAGAAATGCAGTGCATGCCGCCTGTAAGCGATCGCGTCGTCTTTCACCAAGAAGACCGCTCCTTCAACTTCAAGATGCTTACAACTGCTTCACATTGATTTGTTTGGACCTGTAACCACTGCCAGCATTGGAGGAAATAGATATACCTTAGTGGTGGTGGATGATTACTCAAGATATACGTGGGTTGAGATGATGATTTCCAAAGATGATTGTTATGAGATTCTCACCGCACTTTTTAGACGGCTCCAAACTCAAAAAGAAGATGACATCGTTAGTGTTCGATCAGATAATGGAACAGAATTCAAGAACAACGGTGTTGCTCAGTATTGTGATGACCATGGGATTGATCACAATTTTTCCTCAGCTGGTGTTCCACAACAAAATGGGGTTGTGGAAAGGAAGAATAGGACATTGATTGAGGCCGGAAAGACAATGATATCTCGGCGAAGCTACCTCGCATTTTTGGGCCGAAGCAATCAATACAGCATGCTTCACTCGTAACCGCTCCCTCATCAACAAAACCTATAATAAGACTCCCTATGAGCTTTGGCGAGGAAGATCCCCCAACATTGCATTCTTCAAGATCTTTGGCTGCAAATGCTTTGTCCTCTACAACGGAAGAGAAAATAGAGGTAAATTCGGAGCCAAGGCCGACGAAGGTATTTTTGTTGGGTATGCTAAACATTCAAAAGCTTTTCGTATTTTCAATAAATCTAGTTTAAAAATAGTTGAGTCTGTCCATGTTACTTTTGATGAGCATTCTCTCCTTGAGCCACATTTGGCTCCAAATGTTGCTGATGATTTTGTTGAGCATAATGAACCAGGTGAACCATCTCAAACCGCACCTGAACCTCAACCGCAAAATCCAGCACCTTCAACTGACATTCCCTCAAACCGCAATTTTCAAACCGCACCTGAAGATCCCTCTCCAGATGCAACTGCAAGGGAAGATGAAGTTAGGAATTCCCCTATCCAGCTTATAGAACCTCTTCATCAACTTACATTCCATGACTTCGCTGAAGGATCTAACGATGTTCCAATTGAAGATCTTCAAAGAAACCTCATCCAACCAGACTTACCCCCTGAGGTTCGTGAAGTCGCTAGCCACCCTCTCACAAATGTGATTGGTGATCTGCTTTTCCGGTGTTCAAATAATGAGATCGAATTATGACGAGCATACTTCTCTTTTATCTCAAGTTGAACCCAAGAAGATTGATGAAGCACTCCAAAATTCCAGTTGGGTCGTTGCTATGCAAGAAGAACTCAACCAGTTTGAAAGATGCAAGGTCTGGACTTTGGTGCCTAGACCTCAGGATCAAGGAGTGATAGGAACTAAGTGGGTATTTAGGAATAAGATGGATGAGAATGGAAGCATCACTAGGAATAAAGCAAGGTTGGTTGCACAAGGATATAGGCAAGAAGAAGGAATTGATTATGATGAAACCTTTGCTCCAGTTGCAAGATTGGAAGCTATCAGAATCTTCTTAGCCTACGCCTCTTTTAAGCGTTTCAAGTTATATCAAATGGACGTAAAGAGTGCATTCCTCAACGGCGAACTGCAAGAGACCGTGTATGTTGCTCAACCTCCTGGATTTGAAGACTCCAAATTTCCCAATCATGTCTACAAACTCCAAAAAGCTTTGTATGGACTTAAGCAAGCTCCAAGGGCATGGTATGAGACTCTTTCTAAATTTTTACTAGAAAAAGGATTTAAACGTGGTAAAATTGATACAACTCTTTTTATTGCCAAATATAATGAGTATACTTTACTTGTTCAAATATATGTCGATGATATTATTTTTGGTTCTACTAATGAGTTACTTTGTAAGCGTTTCGAAAAGCTAATGAAAAGCAAGTTTGAGATGAGCATGATGGGAGAATTAACATTCTTCCTCGGGCTTCAAATCAAGCAATGCGAAGAAGGTATCTTCATCAGCCAAGCCAAGTACACCAAGGAGCTAATAAAGAAGTTTGGATTAGAAAATGCTAAAGCATATGATACTCCTATGGCCACCTAAGAATAAGCTAGATAAGGATCTCAAAGGTAAGAAGGTTGATCAAACTTTATATCGAGGTATGATCGGCTCATTGCTTTACTTAACTGCTAGTAGGCCCGATATCATGTTTAGTGTCTGTGTATGTGCTCGCTATCAAGCAGATCCTAGAGAAGCACATCTTATTGCAGTCAAGCGTATAATCCGCTATTTATCTGGAACTACTAACCTTGGACTTTGGTATTCCAAAGATTCGAACTTCGATCTTGTAGGTTATTCAGATGCAGATTATACAGCTTGTACTATTGACAGGAAAAGCACTAGTGGTACTTGTCATTTCCTCGGGAATAGACTAGTTGCTTGGGCCAGCAAGAAGCAAGCTTCGCTTCAAAGTGTCAACCACAGAGGCCGAGTATATTGCGCCTTGTAGTTGTTGCTGCCAAATCCTTTGGATGAAGCAGCAGTTGGTAGACTATGGAATCCATGAAGGGAATTGCCCCATCATGTGTGACAACACTTCAACTATTTCAGTCTCCAACAACCCTGTCATGCATTCCAAGACCAAGCATATTGATATCAAGTATCATTTCCTCAAAGACCATGTGGAGAAGAGGAATATCCATTTAGAGTACGTGGATATCCTCACAAAGGCTCTTGACTCCAAGAGGTTTTCTTTCCTCAGAGGAGAAATGGGTATGCTTGAACTTAAATAAATTCCATTCTTTTTAAGCTAACTTGGGTGTTGAGTATAGCTTCAAGGCCATGTTGAAACCGCGTGCATCAAACCGCAAGGATGTCTAACCGCACTGCAGCCAACCGCTTCACTTAAACCGCATGCTGCAGCTCAACCGCTTGGACCTCAACCGCGTTTCAACTTGGAGTAATTTCTAACTTTTGCTTATGATAAAAAAAAAAAAAAAAAAAAAAAAAAAAAAAAAAAACTGTTCAAATTCCTTTTATTTATTTTTCAATTCTTATTTTTTTCTTAAGGGTTTATTTGCAAATGTTTTCCCACGAAAATTTAAATTTTAAGAGCATTCAATGCAAAGGGAACATTAGCATTAAATGGCCTTCATGTCAGCCGTCATTGGTTGATGTGTGAAGCTGAAAGGGTGCTAATTTGCAATGATTCACTGAGTTGGTGAAGCTAATGTGTCCTTTCAACTGCCAAACCCTAATCCTTTCCTATAAATAGAAGACATACCTTACCTTTTCAAACTTTTCAACTGTCTTCTCTGTGTATCCGTACTATCTGTCAGAAATTTACCAAAGACATTCTTCATAACTTCATAAAATTCTAAGTCTTTCTTCATCAATGGCACCCAAACCCATTGAAGATATGGTATGATTTCTGAACTTTAAACTCTTTTATCTTCTGCAAATCATACTCTTGAACTGCCATTGTTGAATGTTCTTAAGTTTCGAAGAACATGAACTGAGTTTTGCCTCTAAATGCTTTATTTCTTGATCATTTCGCATAAAACTTGTTGGGTTTTGTTCGGAATCTTGCCTAGATTAAGATTATATACTTTATTTCATGATCTATACTTGATTTGGGTACTGATTTTGAATTTCAAAACTTTATAAGTTCGAAACCCACTTTCTGTTTATTACATTTTCTGGGTGATTCTGAGCAAAGTAGATGTTTTTATTGTTATATTGTTAATCTACTGCTCAATGTGATCATTTTGACATGTTATTTGTTCATTTTGGTTAACTTCTTTCAAATCTCAGTTCTTGGTGTTCTTCATGTTCTTCATGCACTCATGTGAATGTTCATCATGTTTTTCAGAAATTTCTTATGATTTGGGTTAACCTAATTTTTAAACTTGTTTTTCCATACTTAGAAAAATTTCTGAAAATTATACCTTGTTGCATGTTTGAACCGCATGCTTTAGAACCGCATGAAATTCGTTTTGAAACCGCACTTACAGTTGCTAATTTATAATTTCAAAACCGCATCATCCTAACCGCATATTCTCTCTTGGAAACCGCATGCTGAAAACCGCATATACATTTTTAGAACCGCATGCTAGAAATTACTTAAGTTTTACTAAGTATATAGGCTGGACACCATAACCTTCCTCTCTAAGCACCGCTTGCAGTGTGGGATAACCTTGGATTACAATGCCACGTACTAAGTATATACTTTTGTGTTTTTCTTATTTGTTTCCTACCTGTGTTCACAGTTTCATTGTGGTTGGAAATTTTCATTTCCAAAACCGCACTATTGCCAACCGCATGTGTGCCCCAACCGCATAATGAACTGTGACTTTACTAAAAATGCTCTAACTTGTGTGTTTTATTTGTAGAATACCAAGTATTTCCTGCCAGGTTGGGAGATAAATGAACCAGAGTTGCGGTCTGATGCTCTGGGAAGAGAGATGATGAGGAAGATGCAAGCTTCTGGAATCCTTCCCCTATTCAACAAAAATCAAACCTATACCATCCCCTCCTTCATTGACCAATTTTATGAAACCGCTGTGAAGGGAGAGACTGAAGCTTTCGATGGTTCCAAGATTCCTAACTTGGTGGGAGTTGTAGAAGAATTCAGAGTATCCATTGACTATTTGGATATCGTGAGTACTTTTGGCTTCCATGTGTCTCGGTGCTCCAGCTGAGGTTTCCCAAGAAATTCAAGATGCTACATGTTCTACACCGACCGGAAAGCCGGATTCTCTTTCTCGGCAATTACAAGACTACGCCCAGAAAGATTTTGGTGAGCCGATGAGCCACTGTGCTACCTAGTTGGGAAGTCAGCTGTGGGAAGACTGGAAACCACAACAACTTCACCTCTCATCAATGGCAATACTGCTGTGCCATCTACAACGGCATGAAGCTTCATTGGCCCAAGATCTTGATGAGAGAGCTTGCCAGCAGCATAGATGCGTATCAGCTGAAGGTTAAGAATGAGAAGATAAGGTGGAGACCTTTTGGAAGAGTGCTGACCGCAATCTTTGGGAACTATCAAGATCCTGGAGGAGCTCAGGATTGCCACCCCGTAATTATCTATCCACCGGGATTGGAAGAATCCTTTGGCCTCAAGGCAATGCACTCATTCAGACGCTCTTTTGGAAATGATGATTATAAGGCCCTGTATGATGCAGATACCTCTAAGGATAAGGAGCTCTATGTTGAGATGACTCCTGCTACTGCCTCAACCGCTCTGGGAAAAGCAATAAAGAAGGCCTCAAGGAAGAGAAAAGCCCCCGTAACCGCTCCCTAAGCCAACCTCAACCGCACCCTCTAAACCGCGTGGTTCAGCTGATGCAGGCCCAAGCCAAAAGAAACCAAGGAAAGAGAAAGATAAAAAGAAGATGTCCCTCATTGTTGAGGATGATGAAGAAGAGGAAGAAGATAACTCTATTCCTCCACTGGTGGCCAGGGGCTAAGAAGGCCAAGCTACTCGATTGATCCGGCCCAAATGACCGATGAGGAGCCGACAATCTTTACAAAGCTGAGTTTGAGAGACTTGGAAAGAGAAAGAGCCGAGAGGGAAGCTAACAAAGGAAAGTCCAAGGATCCAATTCCCCAACCGCCTCCTTCAAAACCGCCCAAACCCAAACACTTATTCCAACACCACCTCACTCTCCAAACCGCTCCCATCATTCCTCACCAGCCAAAACCCTATCACCTAAACCGCTCTCTCCTCCTCAACCGCAAAGAGCTGCAACCGCTCAGGTGGAGAAACCAAAAAGGGTTAAGCAGATTGCCCAGAAAAGAACACCATCCAAAGGCCCCAACCGCTTTTTGCACCGTGTTTCCAAACAACCTACCCCACCTTCATCCCCTTCATCCTCTTCACATTCCTCATCTCAATCCACTTCCAAATCAAATTCTTCCTCTAACCAATCCAACACCCCAACTGCCTCACCTCAACTTTCCAACCGCTCCAAGTCACCTACTTCAAACCGCGCCCAATCACCACCTTACTCACATCACACTCCAGCCATCTCTATTTCAAACCTTAATCGCGACAGAACTCCTTCCCCAAACCGCGTCAATACCCCTCCTCCTGAAAATTCTCCTCCTCATAAATCACCTACTCTTGACCGCCTTCCTACTCCGCCTCATCAAACCTCACCCATTCCTGAAACCGCACCCACTCAACCGCAAAGAACCCCTCCTGTTTCTGTCCATACCTCTCATACCAGTTCTTCATCAAATTCCAACCCTATAACTTCTGGTATTCCAAATGTTATCATTCCACCTCCTCAAACCGCACCTATCTCAACCGCACCCATTCCTTCCATCCCAATTCCAACCGCTTCTATTCCTTTACCTCTAACTCAACCAATTCCTACCTTCTCAACCGCACCTACAACTTTACCCCAATCACTACCAATTCCTCCGTCAACCGCTTCTGAATTCACTATCCCTGCCAGCCGTATATTTCAAACCCTCCTAAACCCTTTACCTCAAACCGCCCCTCCAACTCAATCTCAACCTCCTCCATCAATTACCCAAATTCCAATCCTTCAAACCGCTCCTTCTGACTACCTTCAAATTCTTTCCACCCTTCAACTAATTCAATCCCAGTTGATTGTAAACCAAGGCCTTATGCTTAAACTCACTGAGTCAAACATTGCCTTAACCCAATCCAATGCCAACCTTGAAGCCTCCAACCAAACCCTTCTTACCAAAGTGGACTCTCAGACCACTGAAATGGCTATCCTAAAAGCTCAATTGCTTGATGCCATTAAGGGGGAGAGAGTTTCTACTATACCAACCGCACCTTCCACCCAAACCGCTGAAGCTGTTAAAACCGCAGCTACAGAGTGTTTTCAGGGTTTTAAAGAAGATCTTGCCCGAGGAGTGCTTAAAGCAATGGGAGATGCTGTTTCAAAAACCCAGCTTCATGAAATGCTTTCCAAGCTTTCTGATGAATTTATCTCTTCCACCAATGCTGCTCTTACCTCCTTTATGAATTCCATTGAAAATTCCCAACCGCAACAGCAACCTCAACCGCAGCAAGCCTCCACCTCAGCCGCCCCTTCTCAAACCGCCTTGGATGAATTGCAGCTTAAAATTTTAAATGAACTGGACTCCCTTAAAGACAGAATAAATGTTGATCTCAACATAGTGGGAGACAGTATCAAAGAACAGGTAACCACCTTTGATGGAGATATCTCTTTCAGATTTGAAAACCTCAAGGCAGGTTTTAACCTCAAGCTGGACAATTCTATAAAGGAGCTGAAATCAAACCTGAATGTAACTGTTGATTTGGATCCATTGAAAGATACTTTATCCACTCAAACAGTGACCATTCAAGATGAAATCTTCACCTTTTTCAACTCTTTGAAAGCCAGTTTCGAAGCTTTTTCTACTCAAATCAAAGACAGTGTTGATGCCAACTCCAGATCAGTTGATGCTGTTGGAACTGCTGCTGCTGAATCTGTATCCGCTCTCAAGTCTGTTGAAACTACTCTTGCCAGACAGGCTGAAGACCTCAGAGCCCTCAGAAGAAATATCAGAGGTGAAAGCTCTGCTTTCAGACCTTCAGAACCGCAGCTGCCCCAGCAAGAAGTCAATCAACCTAGAGAGCAAGCACGCCATCAACATCAACCGCGCCATCATCAACCGCATCATCAACCGCGTCAGCATTAGGACTTCTCTTTTGTAACTCCTTTATCTTATTTTTGCTGAATTTTTTTTTTTTGTTTTGTTGGACCGCACTCCATGTATTTTTGTCCAACTTTCTTTTTTGAAACCTTTGTATTTTGCTTCTCTACCATTGTAAGTGTAACCGCATTGGTAGTAATGAAAAATGCATCATTGGTTCCAAAACCTTGTTCATATCAAACTACTTGTTTGTAGAACAATGAAACCTCTTATGGTTTATAAACTCATTCAAATATTTTCTAACTTAAAATCACTATTTTGAATTGATGTTTAAACATTCAGTTTAAACCGCACTTTGAACTTAAACTCACAATTTCTTAAGTGCACTGAATGCATTTCTATACTTTCCATATTGTAAATTTTTATCTTTTAGAAAGTATAGAAATCTATAGCTTAAGCTAAGTGTGTGCATTGACTTGGGACATGAATTACCATGTTAATTCTTATGGACATGTTCTTACCAAGTACAATGTTTGCTTTTGTTATAGTAGGTAATGGCATCAATCAAATAGGGGGAGATTGTTGGGTATGCATGTTTTAACCCTCCTATTTTGTATTAGATTTGATTGATACCATAACCTCCTGTCTATTTTAAGGACTTTAGGACCCTATGTAATGAAGCTTAGACTTCAATTTTTTAGCTAAGTCCATTTTATAGAATAGGTTAATCTTAGGCTTGAAGACTGGCACAAGACTCATTGGATGTAAGGTTGCGGCCCAAGCAGATTCAAAACCGCCCCTTAGAACCGCACATGCAACCGCATGTATGATTCCTTGAATCTGCTCAATGAACTACCTCAGTGCAAACCGCTTGTTGAACCGCATCATTGCAGTTCACCTGCAAACTGCATCCTTGCAACCCCCTGGTGTAGCAAACCGCACATTCCTAACCGCGTCTCACCAACCGCATCCAATGATTGGCTATTTGAAGTGAACAACTTTTTATCCGTTGGAATCCACGTCAGCAATATCAAAAGTCAACCACCATATCTTGTCACGTGATTCAATGTCAGAAAAGATCTGCAAGGATCTTGAAAGGTGACAGTGTCCTAACCTTATTTGCAGCCGAGTCCGATCGCCTTTACTGGAGCCGCTGTACCTAAGGACAAAAGTGGTTACTGTGGACCAATGGGAAAGGACCAGCACTGTCCTTGCAACAGTATTATCCAACGGCTAGTTCCTTGGTGCTTGGGTATAAATACCCCCAATCTTCACCATTTGAAGATTGCTTGAGAATTTGAAAGTACTGTGTTCATAGAAGCTGAAGCTCTGCCCAGAAATTATTCAATCCTTTGAATCTTCATCTTCTTTCTTCAAGAAATATTCCTTAGCCCAGAAATCAAGCCTTAACACAATCAAGAATCATTGTGCTCTACATCTCACAGATCTAAAGAGCCTTGATCTTGTTCTCACACACTCACCTCACTTGTTCTAATCACATAGATTAAACACTTGAGATACACTGGTTATAGTTTTGGATTTGTTCTTCATAGAAAAGATTTTATTGTACTTTGTAATCTCACAATACTTAATATAAAATCTCTCTTAGAAATCCAAGACTAACCATCTTGGTAGTGGACGTAAATCGTTTATCGATTGAACCACTCCAAATAGCGTGTTCTTACTTTCTGCATTTATATTTCCTGTGCTTGCTAATTATTTATCTTTGTCTCTGTTTGATCTTGATTTAGTTATCCATTATTATGAAATAGTGTTTGGAGTTAACAAAGTCAAAACCACACGTGTTTGTAAAACTGCACTTCCCAAAACCGCACCACCAAAACCGCATTTTACAAACCGCCTCTCAAAACCACACGTGTTTGTAAAACTGCACTTCCCAAAACCGCACCACCAAAACCGCATTTTACAAACCGCCTCTCAAAACCGCTTTACACTCTATTATTCCGCTGTGCATTTTACACTATCACTTGCAATCTATTATCAACTGCAAGAGGATTGTGTAAGCAAGAGGTTCAGTCTTTAAAAGAGGGCAAAAATTTTAATACAGCTATTTACCCCCCCCTCTAGCTGTATTTTCACCCTTGTTGCCACCTTTGGGACCAACAGTTAACTTTGTCAAAACCTCACTTTTATGTTTGTAAACCACACTCTCAAAACGGCACTATAAACCGCTTTTCAAATCGCACCTCAAAATCGCTTTGTATCTTCAATATTCCGCTGTGCATTTTACAACTCTACTTGCAGTTTATAACACACTGCAAGCGGTTTTGTAAGATAAGATGTTTAGTTTTAAAAGAGGGCAAAAAAATTGTAACAGCTATTCACCCCCCCCTCTAGCTGTTTTTCACCCTTGTTGTCACCTTTGAGACCAACACTACTCCTTGTAACAACTTGGAACTGATTCAGATAAGTAGGATGAGAAGTTGAGCATGTGAAGCTAAAGAAATGGTCAATCCCTTAAAAATAGCAACCGTATTTTGTTTGAGCCCAAGTCCTAGCTTCAATCTCTTGTACCCACGTGCTCTCTTGTGTTTGTACTCTTCTTTGTTCAGCAACTTCAGCTTTGAACATGTCTTTCCACGTGATTCTTCCATTTACACGAGTTACGTATAAATCTCCTTTTATGCGTAACTTCCTTTGACTCATTCTTCCATGATTGTAACTTATCTCCATATTGTTATAACATGTATTTTAGACTAACAACAAACATATATATTGCAGGTTTAGTTATACATTAGTACAATACTTCCTACGTCCCAGTCCAATTGAGACTTATTTCCTTTTTGATCCGTCCCAACCCAATTGAGACTGCCCAAAATGGAAAGGAATCTTTACTATTTTCTCCACTCATTCTCTCTCCTATTTTACTTTTACACTCACAACACCAATCAAATCACTATTCGTTCCACTCATTCTCTCTCCTATTTAATTTTTCATACTCACAACATTTTCTTTCACTTTTTCTTTCTCTTGCTTTTCCTTAATCTGTGTGCCCAAAATTTGGTCTCAATTGGGCTGGGACGGAGGGAGTATAACATATGAAAGAAATATCCAACTATCATTTAGACAGTGTTTGATAACTCTGTAAAAGTGCTGCCAAAATAGAGATTTTTTACCAGGTTAGTTTCCCCCTTTTTTATTTTTGATCTTCTTTTAGAGAGAGAAATTGGGAAGGAGGAGGTAGTATTTGCGTGGGTGTGTTAAAAGGGTTTAAAAGGGTAAAAATGGAAGAATACAGATTTCACTTAATTTTTTTGGGTCGGGTTTACTCAATAATTTTACTGGTTTATATAACAACTCTCTCTTTTTATTTTAGCCCTTAATTCTATAATAAATATTCTTTAGGATATATAGTTTAATAGTTCACAATTTACCCCTTCCATGTCATTAAATTCATTTAGGTCCCGTAATCGTTAAATATTGGATGAAAAATTAACGGAGATCAAATCTGCCCTATTATTCATTGAGTTTAGGGGCAAATGTGCCAATTTTAAAACGTTAGGGAAATATTTGCATCCAATCCTTAAGTTCAGGGGCATAATTCTGTATTTTCCTTATAGAAAGTATAGGAAATATTGATGCCCTTCTTAACCATTACATAAGATCATGTACAATGGTGAGTGAATTTTCGCTCACCAAGTGAGCGAATTCTCCCTCACCCTACCCGTGTTCGATCCTCTGCCCTTTTCCTTTATTTTTATTTTATTTTATTTATTTTATTTATATTTGGCTTTTCTCCTATCTTCTCAACTTATTTAGCAAATTTGGTTTTTCTTTTTACAATATATTTTAATAAATTATTTGTAAACATTAATTAATTACTTTAACATTATTATAATATTTTTTGAATGTACTTTTCATTTTGGTCAAATATTTCTTTACTTTTTTGCAATTATTACTAAAATTTATTGTATTATTGTATATTTTTTACAACTATCTCAATCTAAATATCAAACTCAATTGTCTATGCATAAAACTCAATATTTTTATAAATAAAATTATCTTGTTGTTAGTCTACATTTCTATGATTCAACAACTAGTCAATAATTATGCTAAACTTTAAGAATAGTAAAAAATAAACACATACGTATTCGTGAATGCTAACGCATTGTTTCTCTTGAAAAAAATTTAAGGGCCCCGATTAAATAGCTTGCCTTGGTCCCCAAATTTTATAGGATCGACCTTGTCTATGAAACGTTAAAGCGTGAGATGCAAGTATTTCATTTGTAAATATAGAAAATATAGGAAATATTGATGCCCTTCTTAACCATCACATAAGACCATGTGTAATAATGATCCAATTTTCGCTCACCCAATCCGTGTTCGATTATAGTAGTAGCTAGTAGTAGCTGCCCTTTCCTTTATTTTCTTTATTTTCATTTTTATTCTTTTTAGACAACTTAATTTCTCTCTCTCTCTCTCTCTCTCTCTCTCTCTCTCTCTCTACTAATTTAGGCTTTCTTCCAATTTTATTTTTGGCTTTCCTCCTATTCTTCTCGATTTTTTTAGCAAAGTTGGTTTTTCTTCTTATAATTTATTTTAATAAATTATTTGTAGACATTAATTAATTACTTCAAGATTATTGCCATATTTTTTGAATTATTTGCACTTGTAAATATTTCTTTAACTTTTTACAATTATTACTAAAATTTATTTTATTATTGTATTTTTTTTTTATAATTATCTCAATCCAATCTAAATATCAAACCCAATTGTCTTTGCAAAACTCAATATTTTTATTAATAAATTTCTCTCGTTGTTAGTCTACATTTCTATGATTCAACAATTGGTCAATAATAATGTTAAACTTTAAGAATAGTCGAAAATAAACACATGTTAGAGAATGCTACCGCACCCAGATTTCACAGGACCGACCCTGTCTATGGAAATCGTTAAAGCGAGAGATGCAAGTATTTCATTTGTAAATATAGAAAGTATAGGAAATATTGATGCCCTTCTTCACCACCACATAAGACTATGTGCAATGGCGAGCGAATTTTCGCTCATCAAGTGATATTCTTTGAAAAATGGTGACCGAAAATCGGTTCAACTGCTGTAATGATGAGCCAATTTTCGCTCAAACTCCTGAGGGATATTATTTCGCTCAAACCCCTGAGTGAAATTGTTTCGCTCACATTTTGAGCGAAACAAAAACGAATTAATTGTTTATTTCTTAATTTTGATTTACCCCAAACGACGTCGTTTATGCAAAATATCAAAAACGTTCATAATTTTTTTCACCTATAAATAGTTACTAATATTGTATAGGTTATTCACACCTCTTGTTCCCTACTTTTTCTTTCTAAGCTTAAGTTAAAAAAATTAAAAAAAAACTATTTGAGTTTTGGTTATGGATAATTACAGAAACAATTTCGGATATGATTCTAATCAATCTTGGCTCGAGGAAATGTTGGCTACCGATCCAAATTTCATAAGAAATTACCGTCAAAGCAACTTCCAAAACTCCTCCCATAGCTCCTCTCAACTTCTCCCAAATCTCACCCCATGATTTCAATTCTCTGATAAACACCCTAACATCCTATGGCTCGATGACATTCCAAAGCTTCACTCCAGAGTTGCATAACACTGAATTTGTTCCAAAGACACAAAAGGAAGACGGAGAAGACGAAGAAAAAGAGGTTGTATCTGCAAGGCGAAAAGGAGGAGCTCCAAAAATAAAAAAGAAACCATTGCCTGTAAATTCGTAGAAGATGAAGCTCTCATCAGTGTCTACATGAATACAAGCACTGATGCAATAATAGGTATAAACCAAAAGTATAAGAAGTCGTGGGGTACTGTAATGGCAAGGTATGATACAAAGCAATAACAAAAGCCATCCAAAATTGGAAAAATAACTTAATCTATGCTTCGAGCCCGATGGGTACAGGATGCCAAAATCAGTAAACTTGTTTGTCACGATGTACGATGAAGCAACTAGAGGAAATGAGAGTGGATACAACGAATAAGACGTTCGACGTGAGGCTAAAAAATTGTATGAAAATCACGAAGGCAAACCTTTCAAAGATAAGAATGTGTGGTTTATGCTGATGAACTATCCCAAATGGGAGCAGCGGATTCAGACTTCCACTGTGAGTAACAGAATAAGGCTGAGAGTTCTCGTCCTGTTCATGTAGATAGTGACAATGACTGGCAGGTAGCGACAAAAGGTTCAAGCTTAACAATTATGCGACAACGGGAAGTGATGATGCAGACTCCGTTCAATTAAGAGAGCGACCACCGAGGACAAATAAAAAGAAATGCAACTACAATAAAAAAAATTATAATGTGGACAAATAAAAAATCTAATTTATATCATTAATTTATAAAATAAAGTAACTAATTTTATTTTTTTTGTTAATTATAAAAATGTCGTGAGCAAAAAAATTGGCTCACCACTACAAAATATCAGTTTATGTGAGTGAAAATTCGCTTATACACTAGATTCGTTCGTCCAGTGAACGAAAATTGTGCATGCTTTAAGAAAGTCAAACTCATTATCAAAAGCTTCAAAAGTAGTTGTCGAGTACATATATACAAAGGTTCTAAAAGTCGTTCCAGGCGGGCCGCCAGTGCGCCAGGCAGCGCCGGGCATCGTGATTTACGTCAAGGCGGGGAGATTAGGCGCGGCGAGCCAAGGGCAGATTTAGGCGGGGCCTAGGCGACTCTAGGCGGGCTAAAGGCGGTTGAACCGACCGGAATTTTGAAATGGCCATAGATGCTCGAACGAACGAACGAACAAAAATGGAGAAGAATAATGATCAAATTGGAGTTTGTAGTTGAAAGAACACTTACCAGAAAGTGGCTTAGTCCCTTTGTATTTGACATTTCAGGTTTTGATTCCGGTCGCTAATGGAACGGAGCCGATGGAGGTGGTCATTACGATCGATATATTGCGTCGTGCTGCCGCGCCGATGCCACTTGGCCTCCGCGGAGAATCGCCTTCGTGCTGATGCCTGGTCATGGAGTTAAGAATGCTCGGCTATTTGTTGTTTTAAGAAACGGAGAATAGATAAAGAAGAGAGAGAAAGCTTGGGTGTTGTTTTTGTAAACTATCATTTGGGGACAAACTAAAAAAGGAATGGGACAATATTTTTGGGACGGGGAGAGTATTTAGCTGTGTATTTTCTGTTGAGACTTGAAAAAGGACGTGCGAGTATTTAGCTATATATATATATATATATATATATATATATATATATATATATAGCTAAATACTCACACGTCTAGCTTTTTTTTTTTCAAGTCTCAACGAGAAAATACACAGCCTAAATACTCTACCCGTCCCAAAAATATTGTCCCATTCCTCATATATATATATATATATATATATATATATATATATATCAAGGTTCTAAAAAGCGCTAGGCGGATGCTAGTGCGGTGGAGTCGGGCCTCAGCGCCTAAAGTGACTAGTCGGGGACTAATCGGGATTAGTCAGGACCTAGACGGACTCTAGAACTAGGCGTTGGAGAGGGCCTAGCGCCTAGGCTGGGCCTAGCGCCCTTAGGCTGGGGTCTTTTAGAACAGAGATATACATATATATATATATATATACATATATATATACATATATACATATGTATATATATATACATATGTATATATATATACATATATATATATATATACATATATATATATATATATATATATATATATATATATATACATATATATATACATATATACATATGTATATATATATACATACATATATATATATATATATGTATGTATATATATATATACATACATATATACATATATATATATACATATGTATATATGTATATATATATGTATATATATATATATATATGTATATATATATATATATATATATATATATATGAATCAAGCTCAAGAAGCGTTAGAAGAGGGGCCTTTAAAACATAGTTTATCATAAAAAGTTGACATTCAACCCGTCACATACTTTAGACAACTACCATCACCACTGCCACCACCACCACCGCATCCATCCCCAAAAATAAATAGTTTGATATTCTCTAAAAAATAATTAAAAATCCGTTTTATAATTTTAATATACCACCACCAATTACATCATTATAAGAATCATCTTCTTCATTTGAATATAAATTTGTATAATACATTTCTCTAAACCATCCATTCAAACCCTTGAATCTAATAATTTGACAACTAAAAAAATAAAAGAAACTTATTCAAAATATTTTAGCCACTTAATTTTCATTGTCACAATGCAACCACCTAATACGTTACAAATAAAAAATGTATTAAGAACCATTGCAATTGAAACACAATGATCTAAAACCAAATTTGAAATTAGGTAATATGTATCCGATGCAATTTTTCCATTACTATCCATTGAAGAAATTTATCTAATCAAACAATACTCACTTAAAATTACAACATCAAACTCTCTATATGCAATCAATCTTTTTGGATAGTCGATTTATTTATCCAATGATATGTAATATCAAGTTTTAAAAGAGTTTGCCTTATAAAAACTAGTTTTTCCTTAAGATAAGAAAAACGTGTTTTCAAAAGCGCTGGCATTATTATTCAAAACAAACGCGGACATTTTCGTAATTACTGGTTTTCTCGTTATGCCAGCCTCGTTTAAAAAAGCCAGCAGGATAAAGTGCCAGATATGTAATAAAATGCCAAGAAAAAAGTGTCAAGATTACCAATTTAACAAAGTGCCAGTGTAAACTGACACTGGCACTTTGTTAAACTGACACTGGCACTTTTACACGGGCACTTTTATATACATGAACTGGCACTCTTCACACTGGCACTCTGTTATACTAACACTGACACTTTGTTACACTAATATTTTTGCCGGCTCTCAAAAATACAAGCACCGGCATTCAAAAAAACATGGATCAGGCATTCAAAATCACGTACACCGACACTCAAATACACATACACCGGCACTCAAAACACCGATAATTATTTTTGCCGGTATTCAAAACATGAACCGGGCATTCAAAAACCTTGGACTCCGGCATTTCAAAACACATACACCGGCACTCAAAAACACGTACACCGGCACTCAAATTCCCATCTCGATTTGTTCTGGCACGCGAGTTGTACCGGCATTCCAAAACTATTGTACCGGCACTCGAATTATAATATATCGGCACATCAAATCACCCAACCCCTTCATCCTTCTTCCACAACGCACCGCATCAAATCCCCCAACCCCTTCGTCCTTCTTCTTCCACAACGTCCTTCTTCTTCCACAACGCATTGATTCTTACAATTGCAACTTTCCAAATGTGCTAGTAGTAATCAAGAATGGCTTTGCTTTGGATGCGCTACTGTTTCGATTTTCCCTCTCTTTGTTCTAAAAATCAACAAGCAAGCACCTAACAAATTTAATATTAATCCATAAATCTAGCTTCAACAAATCCACTAACATTTGCAAGTCTTCGATTCTTCAACCGATAAATCCATGGAATTTGAAGTCTCATTTATCTCGCTCTCCATTAGAGCTCCCAATCTCGTCCCCGAAGTAGGTACTGACTAGGTTTTTCTTCACTTTTTAATTTTGATTGGGTCGTTGATTGGGCGATTGTAGAGAAGGGATTGGGGCGTTGTTTCGATGCACAGAGAAATGGTGAGGAAGGTATTCGGGAGAGACAACTGGGGAGGAGGCGATTGAGGTCGCCGGTGAATAATGAATTTTTGAGAGAGAGAGCTTGGTGAGGAAGACGGCTTGAGAGATAATGGGTGGTTTCTGTTTACGTTTAGAGAGAGAGAGAGAGAGAAATGTGAGAGCGTGTTCTAAAAACACGTTGTTGCCTTACAAAAACGCGTTTTTATAGCTTTTACTTTAAAAGAAGCTACACTTATGTACAAAAATAATTAACACCAATTTGAAACACATTTTTTAAAAAAAATATTTAAAAAAAAAAACTGTTTTTTTCTAAAATTTTGACTTTAGTAATATATCAATTAAAATGTTATAATTTTATTAAAAATATTAAAAAGAATCTGAGATTCCGGTGAAATTTCAATCAGTTAATCAGAATTAGAACATTTTTCCAAATGGAATTATTGGAGGAAAAAATGTAGTTCCAATTAAAAAGCCCTTGAAGTTGAATCCCAACCGATTCTGATTACAACTTCATTCAAAGCACAGTCTTTTCCCCAAACCAAACCGACTCCTTAAACAATTGTACCTTACGCTTCAACACATGTACATTACATTGGCATTATCACCAAATCCACTCCATAATAAAAACTGGTCCCATTTCTTTGATTCAACGGGAAAGCGTCAATCAATCACGATGTTCTCTCTCCAAACCCGCCACCTCCGTCGCATCCCCGCCACCACAATCCGACGACGCTGCCGCCGCAGAGCGACGTCTCCGTGAAGCTGAGGGAACGATTGAGGGGAAGCCATGGAGGAGCTTCTTCAATGCCGGCAGCTACGGAATCAGATGCTCACTCCGCCTTGCGATCATGCTGACGTCTCTTGTGTTGCCCATGCCATTGGTAATTTGTGTCAGAGCTTTTTACTGTCGTATGGTGTTCGCGTCGGCATTGGAATTTTGCTCAGGGCTTTTAAGCTGGCTAGGAGGAAAATCTTATTCGTCTATTCTCGATCTCAAGGTTTTGATTTTCTCTGATTAGTGCATCATTGTGATAAATTTAGGTCAAATTATGATTTCAATTCTCTTAATTTGTTATTATGTGTTCAGTTTAATTTAGGATTTAATAGTTTCTTAGTTTCAATGGAAGAATTTTTCCTCTCACTTCGGGACTTTCACTCAAAGTGCTCATGACTTGAGATGGAGAGGAATTCTCAGTTGACTTTTGAGAGCAAGTTGAGCAGATATGGACATTTATATTAAGGAATGGAGGGAGTAGTAAGTTGCCAAGACTATGATGCTTAAACTTTTTGGTTTCCTGTTTCTGACACAACTTGATTATGAGTGTTTGACATTGGTATGTGGGCAAACTAAAGAGTACTGTAGCATCAGAGGCCATAGGTACTTGTCACCTTAAGCCTGGTACTGTAAAAATATTTCAGCACCTAGTATGTTTGAATGTAAATGTAAGCTAATTTATTACTCCTTGTAGGGTTTTATACAGTAATTTGTTGTTGGCTTTAAGTAATGCCTTTTTTGTGCTTTGAGTAAATGTAAATACACTTTTCCCTGTCCCATTTTAAGCTTCAAAAAATGGGTTGGTTCAAGAATTAAGAAAAAGGTGAT